>JAUZST010044809.1:0-25972 GCA_034779995.1 Parotocinclus haroldoi
TATTTTGACACAGCTTAATTTGTTGGAATCTATTTTATTTGTTGTATTTCTTATGTTGTTGTTTGTAAAATACGAATAGATATAGATATAGATAGATATAGAGAGAGAGAGAGAGAATTAATATGCGTTTAAAAAAGGATTTAAAAACGTATTTTGACACAGCTTAATTTGTTGGAATCTATTTTATTTGTTGTATTTCTTATGTTGTTGTTTGTAAAATACGAATTTGTCAAAAGCTTTTTCGGTGCCTTATTGTTAAATCCCAGCTGCACTTTCTGAAGGTTTGGGTTCAAATCGCAGACAGGGCTTTGCAACATCAAAGTTGGGTGCTGCATTTAAGGAAGTGACGGATACCTCTGTCTGCACCCATTGAATTTTGAGTTGCCTTTCAGGGCCCACTTGTATAAATCCCTTTAAGTGGGCTTTTCCATTAAGTTATTATTAAAACATATCTTAAAGCTAAATTGATACAAGTGTTACATTGCACAAAAACGTGTAACTCAGTTTTTGAGGGTATTTATCACCAGCCCTTGTATTCATGGTCTCTTTAGTAATTTTTTACAAACCATTATATTTTGCATACAGCTCCATGCCTGTAAATTCCTACAGCTAAATAATTATTTAAGGGATGGATGACTCTCGAAACTCTTTTTGTAGGTTTTTGATTATGATGATTGTTTTTATTCTTCTTTAAAATAGAGTAAAAATATAAAATACTAGGCAAGGATAATTTTGTTCTTTGAGGTTGATATAATTATTATTTGTATGATTATCGTTAGTGTTATTGTCATTGTTGTGATTTGTGTGTGTGTGTATGTTTGGTTTTCTTTTCTCTTTTTAGTTTTGGTTTAAAAAGTCAACAATGTTCATTATTTTTTTTTTTCCACTGATTAGTCATTGTCATGGAAACAAAATCTCAGTCACTGTAGGAAATCCTTTACTGTACATATACATTTTATGCGTAAGTAATTGGCTTGGGTAAGGAAAAATACTTAAAAATATTTGGGTGGGGGGAAATGAAGGTGATCAGGACATGGTGATTATAATAGGAAGCTGTGCATTGCTGTTGAATGAAATCTTACAATCTAAAAGTGAATTGTTATAAAAGTACTGTAGTTATAGATGTATGTAATATGCTTGCTTAGTTTTCTAACACATCTGCTCTCCCTTGTCTGTCTTTTAGTTACACTAAACCCACCGCTGAGAAGCTGGAGCATCAGTGGTGTAGGCAGCGTAAGCCGGGCAGCCTGTCGGACGTCAGCGTTCACATTGGCATGGGTGAACTGCGACGCTCTTCGCCCAAACTCAGTTTACTCGACCGCCTTGTGAACTACAGCCGGGTCTCCATCAACTCGCTGCGCTCAGACAAGCACTCCCTGAACAGCATGGCTCTGAGCGAGCCTGACAAATACTCTCTGCTCGTAGCAGGAGCTCATTGTGAAGAGGAGGTGGTCTGAAGGGGACGGGCTTTGACTACAGTGTCACATGGAACTGCTTGACTCCTCAACACACACCTCAGTGCCTGTAGGACCAAAGTGGGATGTCAATTCCATCGATAGACTGCGTCAACTCCGCTTGAAACGGAGTGTGTACAGTTACGGCTCTTCTCAATGTTACATTCGTCCACATCTTGTAACCCCTCGCACACATGCACATTTATCCAGGTACGGCTTGTGTGAATGGAAATGATGAGTGAACTGGCAGTAATGTTCCGAGTCCAGGTGTAATGCGAGTGCCAGGTAGTTGGTGAGTTCATGTATAAAGAAAGCTGTTGCTCACTGAGGCGAATCAGAAAAAAAAACATTAGGATAGTGAAGAGACAGCAAGAAGGAAGCTTTTACATTAACCAGTATAGGCTACAGGGGATCCATTTTATGACTACACAGGACCTTCATTTTTATAAGGCATCGTCAACTTCAGATTTAAAAATGAATAGGCTACATATTTTGCACATAGTACTGTTTAACTAGGGCTTACCTGCATAGGAACACAGAAGCTTACTTTGAAGCATTGACTGGCTTCAATTTTTTTCGTATAATTTTCGTTATACATTTTAAACCAGCTTTAGACAAGACGTGTGTGTGTGTGTGTGTGTGTGTGTGTGTGTGTGTGTGTGTGTGTGTGTGTGTGTGTGTGTGTGTGTGTGTGTGTGACTGGTGAGATGTAGGCAGTGGCTACAGTGGCTAGGAAACAAACAGTCTTGTACTTCTGTACCTGTGCTACATTTATAATTCCGCCGCACTCGTACAGTCTGTCCTTCAGCTTCTGTGCACAATTTTCACACTCTAAAGGGTGTGCGTGTGTGTATGTGTATATATATGTGCGTGTGTGCGTGCATGTATGCATGTGTCTGCGTACGTCTGTGTCTGCATATGCAGTGCGTGTGTGTGTGTGTATATGTATATGTATATACTGTACATTAATATACTCGCTCTAGAGCGTGAAAATTGTGCTCGCAAAATGAAATATCAACAGAAAAATATCCACAAATTTTTGTGAGCAGTGTATACACAAATATATAATTTAATTTTAATTGCTGTATGCATTCATCAATCAGCATTGTACTGTCCAAAGTGGTGTTTTTACCCATATCAGGCATTCCATCTCTCTTCCTGAGTGAATGTGTGTATATGCACACAGTGCCTATCCTGGAGAGCGTGGGATACCTGTCCTTCACAGGGCTGGTAGAGGTCACTGTTGTAGCACCAAGGGAACATTTTTCCCCGACCAGCCTCACTTCCCTCAGACAAAGGCAATCCTGCCTGCAACAACTCCAAACACCGTTTCTCCAGGACTTGAACTCGAGTAACCTGCAAATCTGTAATATCTAGCTATTCAACTTTCAGAACTATTGAACAGGAAATTCCCTCAAGCTGGGTGAATTGGAGATGAAGAAGCTGTTTGAAGCATCCACTGTGTAACAGGGTGCTTTAGTGAATGGTGTGGTCCAGGGTCTAATGATTTTTCATATGTGAAGCCAGTCAATAGCTGTGCTAACAAAGGACAATAATAGTAATGACAGTGTGATAGGAGTTTGTGTGAGATGAGCAAAATGTGGAAAGTTGCAGATGATCATGCAGCTGTTTGTAGTTTTTGTTGTTGTTTGTTTTTAGAGCGACAATCTACATAGAAATCCAAAGATTTTCAGATTATTATTTCAGATTATTAGTTGCTAAATGCTTTTGCCTGGAAAACCAATGATTATTTGTACTGTTTTAAGACCCAGTTCATAAGGTATTTATGTCATCTCTTATTTATGCTTTATTGTGTAGGATAAAGAACAAATCCAAATATTCATCAGTTTTGTAATTTTACAAGTTTACTTAAATTTACTTACTTTTGCAAGTTTACTTAAATCAATTAAGTCTGTTGCGATACACTGTTCAACACCTTCACCACTAATTCAGTTAAGGCCCAGTTGATTAGAGCCCACAATTCAGAGGCCAGAGCGAAGTATTTCATGTAGTTCATTAGTCCAGACAAAACTAATTCTGTTTGTATAATGGATGTTAAGTTTAGCATGTTTCTCAGTTTTTGTTTTTACTCAAATAGGCCTTCCAATTCTGCTTTAGCTACAAAAACAGAAACATTTCCAATCTTCTTAATATGATAAAAAAAAAAAAAAAGTAATTGATTTTTAAAGACGTTTTGATAGGCGTTATAGTTGCCAGCATCACTAGCACCCTTTACTGAAGAAAATACTTACCAAGTCTAAGGGTTGGCTTCTATTGGTAAAGTTTAAAGATTGTCATTTGCACGTTCCGGAATCGATTCTGTCTACAATGAAATTCTTCACTTGCTCTTTGCCAAGAATGCCAAATAGTAAGAGAAAAGAAATTATAGCTAATAAGAAACAATGGTGATAACAATAACTATAAATATGAAATATGAAATGACTGTCATATATAATATGGCTATAGTTATTGCCAGTGGTAGCCTGACAATTATGTGCAAGGTAAATTATGTTACATTATATAACCTATGCTGCAGTGAGATGGCAACAGTGCAAAAGTGAGCATGTGTTAGGTAAAATGTTAATGGTATCTTTTCCAGTTTTAACACTGCTTCTCCTGGCTGTGGTTGCTATCCAGAAAAACACTAGGCACAGGGCAAGTGTGCACCATAGACAAGGAGGCTGTCAGCCGCTCCGATTACATCGGGTGCTCTGGTGTAGGACATGCAGTACTGTGCCAAAGTTTTAGGCCATTATAGAATGATCATCTATAACATATCATGGAACTCTTCCACTGATCTTTATTCCAGTTTCTTATTTCCTAAAATATGATAAAGCTCACAATGTTCCTCTTCTGAAAAATGGTTTCTTGGCTATTACCTTTTTAAAAAGACAATCCTTTATCAAGCTTATTCGGGCTGTAGAACGTTTACCTTAGCGACCCGAGGATGCTGTTAGATGCTGCTGTTGATCAAGTGTAAGGGAAGGTCAAACTACATACTTAGCACTGTAGCTTATAAACACTGTTTTTTTTTCGGATTCTCTTTGTTAATAATGCATACAAATCTCCAAATCTCTCTTCTGGTTGTTTACTGAAAAACATGAACAAAAATGTGATTATATATGGTCATTTACCATTACTAAAACTTTAGTATATCCAATCTGATGATGCCCTAAGACCTTTGCACAGTACTGCAAATTAAAATGTGCCCTAGCCATGCATTCTAATTTATTATACATATATTTTAATAGAACAGGAAAATATGCTCTTACTAATGATTAGGCAGTCATTAGGAGTCGTGTAAGGAAGCTGTGTAACACTTTAGCCCTGCTTTTTCTGGCCAGTATTGGTTGACAGTAGGGTTCATTATTGCAGCACAGGAGGGCGATCCCCTGACTGACCTCCCCTCCCTCAAGCCTGTACACTATAGTGGGATAGACCATTGCTGCTGCTCCACCTGAGCTGATTTTTAGCTGAGTGCATGAAAGTTAGGGACCTTACTCTGTAGTTGGAGCCAAAAACGATCGAGATCTTGGCCTGACTAGTACTGAATCCTGACCTCAACCCCACCAGACACCTTGAAAATGCACTGGAATACCAAAAGCAATCCAGGGCTTATTGTCTAACATCAGAAGCCAACCATTAATTGGGCTTTCTAGTGGAAAGCAAAATTAGAAGAATAAAGTTTGCTGATCCAGCAAAGGTCTGGGGCAGATCTATACTAATACCCATTTTGGGTGTCCTCAAACTTTTGTCTATATAGTGTGCATAGACATGACATTGCTATTGCGTGCAGGTGGCCAAAATCCTTTAAAAAGGGGTGTTTTTGACATATTTGCTACTTGTATAAAGAAATAAATGTGCAATTAGGGATGCAGGTGTGAGGGCTGTCTGGGCTGTTCTCATTTGAGCGTGTACTCAATTACCTGATTTTTAAAATGTTGTTGTTGTTGCTGTTAATCACATCTGAGAACTTTGTAGGAAGGACTGATTTGAAGGTATTTAAAAAGATTTCTGATTGTATTGACATTCATGCGTTTGCGAGGATGCTGTATCAATGCTTACATCGCCTCTGCGTGCCTTTTTCAGAACACCGAGCTTGTTAAATGTAAAGCCCGTAAAGTACTTGAAGGGCTTCAGTGGAATTTACCTGCCATTTCTACACACTATTTTTAAAGGACTTGGATGAACTGAAATCTAGATCTGACTCAGCGAGGCTTCCAGTGCGTATGGGAATCGCAGCGCTCGCCTGCTGCGTTCTCTTCACAGGTTTTCCATGGGCTGATGTTTGAGGATGCGCAGCTTTTCGAGTAGATTCAGAATTAAGTTGTTACACAGCAAATCATTGAAATACTTCTTCATTTTTATTTATTGATACTCTGAAGACACGTCGTAAAATTGGACGCTTGTTTTTAGGTTTTCTGCAGGCAGTTTGGCAAGCAGCTGGGTAAAACGTACTGAGCGTGTTAAACAAGAGCCTGCAAAAATGTAATATACAAGCTATATTGGTGTAATGTGTGCTTTCAAACCACATGCAATGTTTTATCTCAGCACTGATTCATGTGGATATAAGAAGAAAAGCAAACATCAGAATCAAAGTATTGTCCTTTACATGTTACTCATTTCATATACAAAATGGAAAGAAAATAAACAGATATGCTGAGTTGCTTTTTTACTTTAAAATAAATGAAAGATTCAACTCTACAGTTCAAATCAACTGCCTAATATTGTGTAGGCCCTCCTCATATGTCCAGGTTCAAGCATGGACTCTGCAGAACCTCTGAAGGTGTCCTGTGGTATCTACTGCCAAGACTTTACCAGTAGCTTGTTCATTGTTTAAATTCATTGTTGGATCTGACTTGTTTATCCTGCACATCCCATTTAGATCTGGGGAATTTGGAGGCCAGGTCAATAGCTGTGAATTCACGTTAGTTAGAACATCTCTCAACAGTGTTTGCAGTGTGTCATGAAGAGGTGTACTTGTTCTGTAACAGTCACTCCACCAAATGGGTGCCATTATATGTATAGATAATTCATAGAATTAACTGTAAAAAAAATAGTTCTAGTAACTTGAAACATTACTAAAACTACATATAGCTGAAAATAGCATGTTAGCTGCCCCATATTAGCATGACCGTTTACAATGGAATAATAATGATTAGAATCTGTCAGAAATCTTGGTTTGCATTGTTACCGCACTAATTTTTTTGGGAGATTTTGAGTAATAGTGTGATAATGCTGAAAAGTGTTAATGCTCACAAAAATTCTAGGATATTTCATTTTGTACTTGTACACGCATTTCATATTTACACATTTTAGTCATGTGCCCAGGTTTTCACCCAGTCCTGCTATTTCTCCTGAAAATCATAAGTGGGTTCTCAGTTTATAGATTTGATGATACTATAACTACTGTATGACAAAAATGCCAATCTCAACTTTGAAATGTTATTTGTTCATTGTAAAATTACACATTTTTGATAGATACTCATTGTCTTAATATGGTTAGAGCTCAGGTCTGGTATTTCTATTAAGAGTATCATGACTGAGCAACAGGAGAAACCTTGTAAAATTAAATTGAGTTGATATTAACCAGTACTCCTTATCAATAGTTTAATGTGAGCTTGTAAAAGTAACACCCACTGAGGATTTTTTTAACAGATTATTTTCCTGAGCATCACCTCTGCCAACTTGCCTTCTTTCCATAGTGTATCCTGGGACATGTCTTACTCAGGTGGACACATGGACATGCACCTGGCCACCCACAAGATGAAAAAGAAAACATGATGCATTAGGCCAGACCTGTGTCTGTGTGGGTTTACTCTGGGTACTCTAGTTGCCTCCCACAGTCCAAACGCATGCATTCTGTGAACTGATTAGGCTAAACTGGCCCCAGTCTGAGTATACTGTATATGAGACTAGCCTTGAGTGTTGATGTGTCCTTGGTTCGGTTGTTAAATGGCCATTCATGCTGAAGAATGCTAAAAAATGTTCATCCTAGATTGCTGAGCAGATTTACAGGACATACCATGCAAATTCTCTTGTACTGCATTTCCCATAATACCAGAGCATCGTTCCAGAGGCTTGAGAGACTCAGTCAGAGAAAGTTTCTTTCACTTTCTGCATGTAGTAATCTACAAAACCAAATATACCGCTCAACAAAAATAGGGAAATACTTCTAAATGAAATGTGAGCAGTGTATTTAAAGTACGTTTGTGAGGTTATTTCAACATTAGTCGTTTGGAAATTGAGTCACCAGTCAACGTCATGTCTTTGGAATGGTGGAGGAAGCCTATACAGGCGGGGTCTGGGGATGGAATCGTACCCCGGAGCTGTGAGGCGACAGCTAGGCATCAGTTGTGGCAGCATAAACAAACTTCATGCAGTTAATAACACATTTCATGTTAATTTGCTCTTCATTGCTGATCCATGGCAGAGAATCTCACACTTTCGTGTTAAGTCACTTAATCCATTTAGTGTTTAACAGACTTATTTATATGCACAGGTGTGCCCCTCTAATCTTCTGTACACTCATGAGGACTAGCAGTCAGATGGCCTTTGTATAAAGAACTGTGGTTTCTCATGGCTGCCCAATAACTCCTGGCCAGAATTTTTTTTTATGGGCACAACGGCTAACTAGTTAAACACTAAATAGAGCAAGTACCCTGCCCACAAAAAATATGGGATACATTTACATTACATTTACAGTGTTTAGCAGACACCCTTGTTCAGAGAGACTTAAAGAAAGTATTATATTTCATTATGGGATATTTCATTTTGGAGTATCCACTAATGTTTGTGAGAGTTATAGGTTAATTTAAAGCTAAAGTAATAGAAATACACGCTACATACATTTTTTTGAAGGTTCAGCATACCATGCAACGGACCGTATGAAGGAGCAGGGGCATCACAAGACCCCTTTTACTCTGGAAAACCAACTAGGCTACATTTACATTTACTCCACATCTTATTTTATTAACTTGGTAGGGGGCAGGTGTGGGCAAGACGGTGGCTTGGTGGGTAGCACCGCTGCCTTATAGCAAGAAGGTCTCGGGTTCAATCCCAGAGTGGAGTGGAGTCTGCATGTCCTCCCCATGTCTGCATGGGTTTACTCTCGGTACTCCGGCTTCCTCCCACAGTCCAAAGCCATGTGTGTTAGGTTAGGTTAATTGGTGTCTTTGTGGGTATGAGCAGACCCCGCATCAAGCGGGCCTTGAACTACGAAGAAAGAAGAAAAAGGTAGGGGACGGGTGATTTAGCCAGAACAGGACCCTTCTCTGCGCTATTATTAAATTATATTATTATAAAAAATTTTCCTAACTTAATTGAATCAGCATTTGACAACATAGTTAAATATCCTGAACGGGTCAGAGCAATTGAACCGGCGTTCATTCGCATGCTAGACACATCAGAACATCTCCCTAATCCTGATTTCGGGAACAGAGTGCAGACCAGGCTTAATTAATGCAGTTACGCAAGCTTCTCGTGCGCGCGCATCCCCAAATTCTATTCAAGGCGCGTTCACGCTGTGGCCAAACTTTGCCAGGAACTGAGTTCGGGGGAGAACCGGAAGTTTGAGAGCTTGTAAGCACCCCCAAAATGACGGAGGGGGACGCAGGGGTTTAGAAAGGGTTGATTAAAGTCATGGCTCTGAGTCAGACGGTCGTTTTATCGTATTTACTGGAGCGCGGCGGCAGAGTGAAGAACGCGGAGCTCGTGCGCGCGTTCACGGACTTCATCAACTGCGGCGAGCCTGCGGAGAGACAAAACAATCGCGATCTTTTCAAGAGCTTCGTCAACGACGTGGCCGTGGTTAAACGCGTCGATCACACCAAATACGTGGTGGTGAAGAAGAAATACCAGCAGATGATCACAGGTGCAAGAAGTTTGAGGGACCTGGAAAGCTCAGATGCATCATCCTGTGTCGTTATACAGCCTGAATGTGTATCAGCCGGCGCAGATGAAATCAATAACAATTCCTGTTTTTGCACAAGGCCTATCCATGCGAGCTGCATTATTACTCATTCTGAAAGAACAGACCCAAAACCAGAGTATGAAATAAATTCACAAATTCAGCATGGATGCCATGCTGTGACTCCTGCTTCATCTGCTGCAAGAATCAGCAAGCAAGACTTACTGGATGCTGGACTAATAAGTCTGAGCGAAAACACCACAAAACCACAACCAGCAGTTTTTGCTACTGTTGCACAAAAACCGGCTGCCCAGTCTAAGGAAATAAAACACAAAGTAGACTCGGCCAAGAGGAGGCGATCACTGGCACCGAGTTCACCGGCATTGAAACGGGGCAACAAGCCCACTAAACCGGATTTGGATGCCAAAGGCTCAGCGGAGATCCCTCTGGAGCCACGAGAACACCAGTTGCTTGTGGACTCAGCCACAGGTCGCTGGGGTCAACTCCACAACCTTTTCTACCAAGACATCCATCTAGTGGAGAAGAAAAGCTTCATATCTGGCTTTACAGCCCTTCACTGGGCAGCCAAACACGGAAACGCAGGTGTAGTGTGCAACATTCTTGACTTTGCAAGGAAGGCAGGTACACGGTTTGACGTGAACAACAGGAGTCATGACGGTTACACTGCTCTGCACATCGCCGCCATTCACAGCCACGAGTCAGTCCTGAAGGTGCTGGTGTGTGAATACGGTGCCAACTGCAACATCCGTGATAACGGCGGTAAGAAGGCCTACCACTACCTGCACGATGATGTGACGCCCGAGGTGAGAGAGATGCTTGGAGAGCCTCGGGTTTGGCGTCCCGCTGCAGGACATCAAGTCGGGTGCTCAGATAACCATGACCAGCACTTTTTAAGGGTCAACACGTTAAGCAAGCTGCTTAAAGCCAGCATCGGTGACAGAAAGAAATCCAGACGTTGACTAAGCCTTCACGTGTGACGATTACTAGGAACATTTCTGCCATGTGTATTTAACTGAACGTAGTGATAATTGAATATAAATTAGTATTTAATGTGATCTAGTGTTATCAATTGTAAACTAGTTTGTATAAAAAAGTCGTTTATGGTAGAATTGAACATTTTGTCTTGTAGCACTAAAACATTTCTCAGTATTTTGTTGTTAGGGCTGATTTAAAAGAGCCGCTACAAAGCCACAGTTAGACTGTTTCAAACAATGCACTTAACTCTTAAATAAAAAGATCAATAATGTGTTGACTTTCAGAATGCCTTCAATTTAGTCGTGATTACAAATGGTACTTCATTTTACTGTCAAATAAATAGCACTTTTTTTTAGGATCTGATGATTAATAAAGGGGAAACATTAAAATAAAAACAGCAGCACATTACAAAGCCTGAAACTGAATAAGTAAAAACAATGATGGATCAAAGTGAAAAAAAGCAAGACTATTGAATGAAATTACTCAGGAGTGTGCAGAACCTATGAGAAATGAGTGCATTGAACTCTAGTGGCTGTTTTGCTTATATATATATATACATACAAATGAGAAATGTTTCTGACAGGGTTATGTAATGTATAAAATATGTTGATTAAGTAAGTTAATAACCTTAATGGACAGCAGACGTTTAACATGACCAAACATTATGCAGAGTATACCTTTATACCTGTACTTTTATGCCACTATATGCTGCATTTTATAGAAATGTAGCTGTAGCTTGTGCTCATCGCGTAGCATTTCTCCCATATCTGATGATGTGAGTGGGTGAGAGAGAAAGAGAGAGAGAGAGAAATGGCCTGTGAAAAATAGGCTAATTGTGTGAGAATAAAAGAATGAGTCTTCTGCATGGGCTGCATTAATGAGGCAAGTTATATTTCAGTGCTTCCCAAAGTGGGGTGTTTGCCCCTCTGGGCAGCAAAGCAAATGAATGAGACATGTTTAAGACACACTGTAGTATACATACTGTGTGTCACTTCACTGTCCAATAAAAGCTGAAGCTCTGTTTGAAGTACAATGTTAAAATAAATTCCAGTGGAAACAAAAGACTAGTACATGTGTGTTAGAGTGGTGGGGGCTCACATCTTCTTAATCTTTATCATCTACAAAAGGGGGCCCACTGCAGAAACAGTTTGGGAACTAGTGCCCAACATTTGTACTGTGCAAAGCTTTTCAGTAGCAGCTCTGCCAAAGAGTGTTAAATTCATGCTCATAGTGCTGATTGGTGAATGCAACGTTGCAACATTCAATCAGCTTTACCCAAACACGTTCTGCATTTTATAATTGTCCTGTGTATCAGCTGCAGTTATAAAAATTCATCGTCTATAAATGTACAATAAATGTATGGACGTTCATATCTGGCATAAATCATACAATATCATTCACATTCATATGACTGCTGACTGCATTGCAATGGTAAAATCGATTGGCACCCCGTCTAGGGTTGTTCCTGCCCTTGAGTTGCCGGGTGGGCCTGCGACCCTGTGTGGATTAAGCAGAAGATATTGGATGGATGAATAAATACAAGTGGCATACCATAAACACACTATACATACTGCTCACAAAAATGTAAATTTTCCATAACAAAACATCTAATTTTTGAGATCAGTGTACATTTCACGGCCAAAAGGGGAACAGCTGGAACAGCTGCTTTGAGACAATGTTACATTGTAAAAGGTGCTATATAAATAAAATTGAATTGAATTGAATTGGTATGAAGATCAGTGGAAAAAGGAATTATGCAGTGACTAATCAGAGTTTAACATTTTCGGGTCTGATCAATTGTCAGCAATACTGTTATATATGCCTACAATCGTCTCAGTTTTTTTTCCCCCGTATGCCTTGTTTTAAAGTATGGATGGATATTTAATTACACTGCTTTTAAAAATCAGGGGCAATTTCATTAGGGGATATGACCTATTTTTTGTGAGCAGTATATATATACAGAAGGCTTAGTGTAAAAGTCACTAGTGAAAAAATGCTTGTACTTTTTATTAATTTATAAAATAGACGCTTGATTTTTAAACTGCATTTATTACAGTGTTTTTCATTGCAAATCATAAAAATCAGATCAGTCATGGTTATGGTCATCCAGCATGAGTACATAATATTCCAAACGACATCTTGTGCATCGTTCTTTGTCTTAACCCATTAACTGCCAATTTTTTTACTTTTTTTCTGGCCGCCTACATCCCATCCCATCAGTAGGCTAGTTAAAGCACCCGATCCCCAAATGGGGATCATGATTTTTGATGGGTTAAAGTAAAGACCACATAAATGAGAATCAGATTTGGAAATAGGATGACTTACATTGAGTCATTCAGCAGACATCCTTATCCAGATCAGCTTACAATCCCATCAATATTGGTTCAAAATTCTTGCCCAAGAACCCAAAAATCGCAGCTTGGCAGAGGTGGTAGTCCAGGGTATAAACTGCAAGGCTACCATAGTTCCCAAGGATTTCCTCTTGGTTTGGATATGCCACTTGTTCCTGTCTTCCTTGATATTTTTGGTCTTCAACAAGTTGTTGCACTGCATTGAAATATGTTTTCTTTATTGCTGCTGCAGTAGTCAACATAGATCCAAACAAGCAATATATGGGCGCAAACGTTTGGCCTCTACCACATAAAATATAGAAAGGTTTGGGCACCACTGTTCGGATAGCATTTTTTAAAATGCTAAAGAAAATAAATGAAGAGAATATAGATATTTCCATGCTGATCTATTTGAAATGCATGGTCATTTTAATTATGGGGAAAAAATCTAATTAAGCAGGCATAAGCACAAATTCAACTGTACCTTTACCCTACTATTACTAAGAAGAATTTATTAAGAAAATGCTTTCCTATCTGTTCTGCATATCGTAGCTTTAATAAAAACGTGTAAAAAAAAGAGTGTAATATTGAACATACATCAATTAAAAGCGAACTGTTTTATTCTCGTGCTGTTACGAAGATCTGGTTCATGCCTCCTGCATTAGAAGTGCATGGGGGAAACGTCATCCCGAGTTTGAGATGATTACACACACCTGACAGGGACACTGCCACCGGAAGTGTTGTGTGACCCGGGGGGGAACTCCAGCAGCTGCATGTCAAAGATTGCGTTGAGGTTTGAACAATTTACTGATCATGGTTCCCTCGTGGCTCCCACTTTCCTACCTGAGTGCGCTAGTGCTCGTGCTGACGGCCGGAGCGCCGCCCTCGTTAGGACGCGGTTTTACAGACCAGCCGAACGAGGACCGGAGTTTTATCAATCACGGGAACATCCTGAGCCCCTTACTGAAAGCCTTATCTGAGCACGAGCCGTTTGGGATCCCATTATCCAGAACCAGGCCCGATTCGAGATACGTCCGATTCATGAAGAAGCTCTACAAACTGTCTTCAAAGCATGAGCGGAACCATGAGGCATCTCACCTTTACAACACCGTCCGTCTGATCACACCACGAGAGGAGTGTCTGGACCCGTGTGGAGGTAGGAACATTTCGCCTGATACCACGTCATCTAACATGGCTCTTTATTCAACCTAGCCTGATTACATGTACCTTAAATCTTCACTCAGCCTTATCAAATGACACCTAACATACCCCCGTTGGTCCAGCCTTAACTATACTTCTGCCATATACGTTGTCCAGCCATTGTCCATGTCCATTTGTCTACACCTACTCTAACTTCTGCCTTTCATTGCATCTACAATATGCATGCTTACATCCAGCCTTCTATTACACCTGCACTATACCTTGGTTCATCCTTCTATTACATGTGTCATATGACCCCATCCATTCTTCTAATTGATTCCACTTGCAATATACAGTGCATTAGACCAGTCGTCCATTGAGCCTACTATAGACCTTATAGACCTTATAGACTATTGTTCCTTTACATCTGCCATATACCTACTTCCAGCTTTCTATTATAGCAGCCATTACAATTCGAGCAAACTTTAATTACACCTAGAATATAACTTGTTGTAATGTGTGCATACAGCTGTTAAAAGCTATATGATTTTTTTTTTCAATGAAAATGTAGCATAGTGGTGCATTCAGTTGGTGTACAATTACCCGCATCTGCACAGGTTGCCACATTTCTTGAAATGTCTGGGACTGTAATTCAAGGCTACCAGTAAGCTTAGATATTATAAACATCTGAAAAATGATGGTTTCACATCACTGCCATTCATACCACTATTATGCTGAGTAGGCAGTTTATGCATAGTGGAAGATGGGTAGAACTAACAGTATATGCCCACATGTACACTTTTGTATACACTTCTTAAATAAGAGTGTGGAGCGTTTGTGAGTTTAATAAAGTATATCCTGGAGGTGTCAAAAAGGTTTTCTTTTAGTCCTCTTAAAACAGGCAGGTTAATTAGTGGAAGCATTTGATTGCTTTTCTTATGCAACCCTGTTTTGGGTGGAGTTTAATTCCAGGATGACAATTATACAAATTAGGTTATGTCATGTTGTCTTTTTAATTGTTACAAAAAGGCATCAGGCCCATGCTACTTAAATCAGAAAAAAAAGGTGGGACAGTATGGAAAATGCAAACGAAACCGTTCAGTGTGTCTTAAATTCACTTTGACTTGTATTTTGACATGCAGACGGCACTGCAGACTGATCAGATGATGTCCAGCTTGTCAAAAATGAGTGAGAACATTATCGAAATGCGAAAAACAATTTTCCTCGCAGAATGGTTGGAAGGGATTTGCATATTTCTCCCTATGCAGTGAGTAATATCAGTAAACGATTAAGAGAACAACTTAAGCTGAACTCCGGTGATCTCTGATCCCTCAGTCGGCATGAAATGATAGCTGATATAACCACATGGGCAAGTGATTACCGTGGCAAACCTTTCTCAAATACCACAGTATGGAGTTATTTTTTTTCAAGTGGTTCTTAAAAAGTGTGTCTCTTCGGTCAGAGTCGGAGAGCTTTTATCGGCATTTCATCTTCGTACAAGTACATATAGAAACGAAACTGCGTTCCTCCAGGATCACGGTGCAACACAGAACACAAAGTGCAAAACAATAGAATACAGTGCAGTTAAACGTACAATAAATACAAATAGTTCTTTAAATACAAAAATACACTATCATTCTAACAAGTAGTTACGGAATGAGACTTGTGTTGTCTAGTGCATGATCAGGTGTAGATGGCACATGAAGTAAATGCTTTACTGTCTTCAACTTCGGATGTTTATTACGTAATATGAAGTTGTTCCAGACGAAACCTAAAATCCCTTGGGTTCATACAGTCTCAAATGAAATGAGTCGTAATAACTGGTGCAATCTTCTGAAACAAAAGTTTTGTTCCCCACAGAATTTTTGATGCAGGACATCTCCTACAGTCTCCACCGCGTGCGAGCCCAAGAGCAGCTGCTCAAATCGGTGTTGCTCTACTCTTTCGACCACAACCACGCCGTCTCTCCTGAATCCATTTGCTACCTGCACATACGGGAACAGGCATCCTCAGACGGGCACATGTGCCTAGGCTCACCCATCCCACCCCGCTTTGTGACACCCATCAGCTTTCACTTCAGAGCCAACAGAGCTAGCCGGCACAAGTGGGTCGAGGTGGATGTGACCTCCTTCTTTCAGCCACTCAACCTGGGTCACAAAAAGGACATACACCTGCTCATCAACCTAACCTGTTTAATGGACGAGCCCCCTGAACCAGGACGTCGCGTTTCCAAAAGCTCAGTGGAGCTCACGCACATGGCTCCGTCTCTTTTGCTCTATCTGAACGACACCAGCGAAGTGGCCCATCAGAGGGGTTTAACGCAAACAACGCGCTCAAACCACTGGGATGAGGAAGTGCAGAGCCATTATCGCGGCTCTGGTCTTCTGAGGCAGATGTGGAGAGATCGGAGGAGCACTTCTAACGCATCCCATCCTCCAAAGACGACGGGCAAAAGCGAGGCGCTGGACTGGCCCAAGTTTGAAAACCCCACGGATGATTGCGACCTGTACGACTTCCGCGTTAGCTTCACCCAGCTCAAACTAGACCACTGGATCATAGCGCCCAGCAAATACAATCCGCGGTACTGCAAGGGTATATGTCCTCGGGTTGTGGGGCACATCTACGGTTCACCGGTGCACACGATGGTGCAAAACATTATTTATGAAAAGCTGGACTCTACTGTGCCCAGACCTTCTTGTGTTCCCTCTGAATATGACCCTTTAAGTGTTTTGACTATTGAAAATGATGGCTCTATTGCTTATAAAGAGTATGAGGAGATGATTGCCAGAAGATGCACCTGTCGCTAGGATTGTCTACTCTCCTCTTTGTGCTGCTTTGTCACTGCTGAGCTGTTAATAGTTGCCATACTTAATGTATTAGTAAAAACAAATGCATTATGACCCATTATGTCATGTGTTGGTCAGGGTTAGGTGCCACTGTATACTTTCTGCTTATGTTTTCATTTTGTGATGCTACTTGCTTTCTGTCCTAAAGTTACTTGTAATAGGATTGGGTTGTTGTTTTTTTTTTTTTTGATTATTCCAAAATGATTAATGATCATTTGTTGTTTTCTTAAGTTATATTTCGGTGGTTGTTTCCCCGTTTATATATGTTAACGAAAGCGGCAAACGTTTTAGAGTTTTCTGGACAGGTTATGAAAAGTGTGGTCCTGCTTCCTATACGGAACACTTTTACATATGTTTTTATATCTGTGGGTTACAGACAGTTGACTTATGGGCAACTGCTGTCATCTAAATGTCCAGAAAGAATATTTTCCCCTCACTCCAGTGGATTAAATGATCTGGGGCATTTAATCACTGAGTGCTAAATGGATCTGTGGGTGAATGCATCATGGACCTAATTCTGTCATCTTGTGCTTGTTTAATATATATAAGCAGTTTGGTATAGGTTTGGTATAATCATGAAAAATAGAAAATAAAAAAAAATGAGCACCTTGGTGATCGTATTTGTTCATTGGGAAGAGGGTGACACATTTTGAGATCGACATTTTATCAGGCACCGGTCAAGCTGGGGTGGAATATTTTTCATGTAAAAATTCAAATTCATGCCATAGATGGTTAAGATTCATTGTTCAGGTAGATTTGATTTAGTTTATTTGATTTATTTGACGTCACTTTTGACATCAGTGGCCATTTCAGCAACACACAAGATCGCATCCCCTCAAGACTAGTAACATATACACACTCAAGTCAATGGAAATTTAGAATAATCACTTGGCCTAACACACATGTCTTTAGACTGTGGGAGGAAACCGGAGTACCCAAAATAAACCAAAGAAGACACGGGAAAGACATGTAGACTCCACACACAAAGGAAGATTGTTCCACCCTGCGATTGCTGTGAGGCGGCGGTGCTACCCACCGAGCCACCGTGCTGCCTGTTTAGGTTCAACATAATTAATAATAATAAGAAGAAGAAGAAGTTTCATTTATATAGCACTTTTCTCAAACCCAAGGATGCTTTGCAACAAGTATAACAAAAATAAACACAATTTACACAAAATAAGATACACACATTTCAAGATAAGCAGACACATCAAACATTAAATCGATCAGGTAAATTCTTTTCAGAAGAGATTTAAATTCTTCTATAGTTGAAGCACACCTAACAGACAAAGGAAGAGTGTTCCAGAGGGAGGGAGCAGCCACAGCAGAGGATCTCCCACCCATGGAGGAAAGCCTAAATCTAGGGACAGAAAGAGAGTTGGAGTCAGTGGAACGTAGCGACCTGGATGGAGTCTAACCAGTCATAGGTAGATTAATAATGTTGCAGCAAGAGGATAAATAAACACATCTGAACAAATGTTTATTTCTGTTTTTAGCCCATTTACTAAAGGTAAATGGGAAACCGGATGAAGTCATTTAGATTCCCCCACTGAAATAGTATGCTATACAATAATTAGATTTAAGAAAATCAGATGCTTTGTGAGAGCTTTCTCATCAGATTTCTTTTTCCTCTTAATTAAAGGTTACAGATATGTGTTGTTTAAGTTTGGATGTTGTAGCTGATAACAGTCGGCCACTTCAGCACCCAATCTTCCTCCACACTCTTGGGAAGCAGCGGTCTATCGCTGAAAGAGCTTTCAAGTTCTGCCAAGCTCATGCATGTCGGACAGTCATTATCTATCATTGATCTTAACTTTGATAATTCTCCCACCACCTGCACTGACTTTCTTAATTAGTTAATCACGCCTGTTCCCGTCTGCAGTAGAAATGCTGCTACCCCAGCAGGTCAATGCATCAAATGGTTCATGCCACCACAGTGTTAAAAAAGGTCTTAAGGCTCCCA
Organism: Parotocinclus haroldoi; assembly: GCA_034779995.1. Lineage (NCBI taxonomy): Eukaryota > Metazoa > Chordata > Actinopteri > Siluriformes > Loricariidae > Parotocinclus > Parotocinclus haroldoi. The sequence goes on from JAUZST010044809.1 coordinate 18,639, forward strand.
GCACTCCAAAGAGCCTCAATGTTTTTAGCACATTAGTAGGCAGAGTCTGCTCTGTCCTTTCCTGTAAAGTACAATAATGTTATCTGTCCAGTCCAGGTTATTGTTGATGTGAACACCCAGGTGTTATAGGAGTCAACTCCTAGTTTTTTCCCTAGATCTTCACTGATGCGAGGTTTGAGCCTGTGAAAATCCACCACCAACTCCTCGGTCTTTTGTAAATGACAGGAAAGTTGGGGCAGCACGGTGACTCGGTGGGTAGCACCGCTGCCTCACAGCAAGGAGGTCCCGGGTGCAATCTCAGGGTGGAGTGTGCATGTCCTCCCCTTGTCTGTGTGGGTTTACTCCGGGTACTCCGGTTTCCTCCCACAGTGCAAAGACAGGTGCGTTAGATGAATTGTTGTCTCCAACTTGTCATTGACTTATGTATGTATGATTTGTCTTGAGAGTGTCGCTGGATGGCCACTGATGCGGATAAGCGACGTTAAAAAAGCCAAATAAAACAAACAAACAAAGACAGGAAAGTGAGTTGTAGGCGGTGTAAAGGGTGAAAAGGTACAGCACCAACACGGTTCCCAGAATTAACCAGTTATTGAAATTTTGAGCAAGGTCCTTAACCCTCCATTGCTTGATTTGTTACCTTGTAAGATTGTATCTTCACTCCAGTTAAAGGTAACTGCAAAATGTAGTGGTGTTTTGCTTAATGTTGGTCCAGACTTGTTGAATTTATGTAGAGTATGTACAGCAACCAACTTTTCTTCAAAAAAAATTCAAGCATAATGTGGCTGGTAGAAAACAGTGGGGGGGGGATCATACTCTGACACGTTACAAGCCAACTGGACATAGTGTGAGTACACCCCGAGAAACTGACACAAGTCCTCTCTGCAGCTTTTAACGTTTCAACATGCCATTCTGCATCCATACGTGCCGGGTTTGGAAACAGTTTGCCTGCTTCACTCATGACTTATGATGTACCAGTGGTGGTGCCCTGGTCTTGGTTCTGTTCTATTTCAATGTCATTTCTTGTTGCAGCTTTCGGCTACCGGAAACATGCTCATGACTTCCGAATTATTTTGTATAGTCTTTCATCCACTCTTTTGACTTGAGACTTGACAACCAGCTCCATCCGGAGCAGCACCTGCTATTCCTGCTATACTGATTCATCTTAGCTGTACACAAAGACTCCCATTTGCAAGATCTGCTACAGAGACCCTAGACTGTACAACCAAAGCGGTTTTATTCTGTTGAGACTCTTATTGACCAAAAAGCCACACTGAACGTCTTGTAAACAACACGGACTCCTTTAAATATGACTAATCAAGAATCTCACATGTCCCAATGACATGGTTACTGGCTGCAGTACAACTCTTACCTTCTGCCAAATCCTTCTGCCACTGTTCTTCTATGGAGAATCCAAACAAGTGAGTTTTGCCGCAATGACGCACATCTGAAACCAGCTGTTCAGTAAACCTGTAGAAATTTTGACTACCTCTTACAGTTGCACAATGCATACATATTTTATCTTTCACCATATGTACATTATGAAAGTAAAGATCCTTGCACGTTTTCACCAATAGACTACACTCTATGCATGCAGTATATTTTTCTATCGAGTGTTCCTGTTATTTTATACCCCCACGTATCTGCAGAAAAGAACAGTAAATCTCGTATTGGTACAATAATGACGATATTAATAATTAATAAGTACAAGGGGTGTCAACAAACATTAGTCCATATAGTGCATCTGAACCTGATTCATAAAATGGTCGCACAGTTTTGTTGCCATTAAGTTACTTAAACTAAACTTCATGAGGAGCTTGAGTAGTGTTAAAATGTATCTTCAAGTATCAGGGATTCTTCCAGCATTCTGGGATTTGTGCCCATCACACCATGCAGCGCATAAAAATAAACAGCAGGTGGTGCTAATAGGTCAAATCCTGCCCAAATCCTGTCACGGTTGCACCTGTGGTCGCTCAGTACTAAAAAGTCCAGTCTAATTTTAAACCTTCCAACATTGCTGTTAGAACCACTTAGTCTGTTAGTATGTTCTGGAAGGTGATCGGTTGTAAACGAGCAAGTTTAAATAGATACAATAAAGTGGCCAATTATTATCCAAATCAGGTGTTGAACTAATTGATCAGAATATTTTAATGACCTTTTTACGTTGATGCTGCGGGTTAAGATGATACACCACTCCCAATATTAGGGGATACTTTATTAGAGAATATTTCATTTTGAATAATTTTGTGAGCCGTGTATATACAGCTGATGCAAATTAGATTTATGTTCAATTTCAGGGTGTGCTGTAAGAAAAGGTAAGGGTTTTGACAGGGTATGATGGCATTGTATATTTTCAAAAAATGGCATGATATTTACCATGTTGGCAACCCAAATGTCTCAGTATGGCATTTGACTGAAACAGCACCAGGTCACCATCCTGCAATTTGGGCAACTTAGTTCAACTAACTTGGGTGCCTTAGTACAAAATAAAATGCTCCCACGATGTACTGTGAAGCTTGACAAAAAAAAAAAACATGAAGTAGGCAAATTACCGTCAAAAATTCCTATTAGAACTGTGAACTTTATGTGGAAGTTCACATGAAAACTATCAAACAATTTACAGTTTTACTATGAAATCTCACAGTAATTTTTTTTCCTGGGCTGTCACAAACAAGAAAGAACGAATACACAAATTTCACAAGTTTTTATTTTTATAGTAAACACATACCAATGAGCAGCTCAGAATATAAATGCATTAAAAAGTTAATAGGGAAAACAGCTGGGTTTGCAATTAATGGCTTGTACTTTTTACAGCTGTATTACTTCTTGTGCTTGGGAGTGAGGGGTACTTTCTTGAAGGCATCAGAATCTAAATAAGCCTTGATCTTGGGACGAGCATTCATTCGCTCCACAAAGCCTTTCAGGGCAGGAAAGGAATCCAGACAGGAAGGGTTGAAATCCTGATTGGCCAGCAATACATCAAACAGACTGTAGTCTGCAAAGGAGATCTGAGAGCAGAGGGAAAAAAACCAGCAGGTTATGATCTAAACACACACTGTATTTGAAGCATCACTTAGTTGTATCATATTACAAACAACAACAATAAAACCGTGATTTGACTTCATTCATTCATTCATTATTTTCCGCTTGATTCACATGGGGTCACAGGCCACCTGGTGCCTACCCGGAAACTCTGGGTGCAAGGGCAGAAACAACCCTTGACGGGGTGTCAATCCATTTTAGGGCACACACATTCTTACACGAAGGGCTATTTTAGAGAAACCAATTAAACTAACACACGTCTTTGGAATGTGGGAGGAAACCCAGGCAGACACGAGGAGGACCCAGGCCACTCCACCCTGGGATTGAACCCAGGACCTGACTTGATGTTAAACCGTGTGCAACAGAAAAAAAGGAACCCTGAAATGGCACATGACTGTGGAAGCGTCATACCGAGTCTCCTACAAGAAAGCCACTTTTGTTCTTCTGCAGAGCAGCTTCGAACTTGGAGAGGTGGTTTGGAAGATCCTTGATGTATGCATCCTTACCAGTTTCCTGAAGCGTGGAAAAAAAAAAAATCAGTTGTATACTGCTCACAAAAATGAGGGGATATTTCATGATTAGGGGATATTTCATGATGATGAAACTTTGCCTGCGCACATACGTCCTCTTTTTTTGTTGTGCAAGATTCTGCTTCAGACAGACCACTTGCAGTAGATTAACAACTGATGTTTACAGTTAGAATTGTTTTTGCAGCACGTTTTCTTCCTACTGTTGTACAATACATTTTTTCAGAATGATTGACGCTCCTACAGGTAGTAAAATGCCAAAGTCAAAATTATTTATATAGCACGTTTTACAATGGTGCATTGTCTCAAAGCAGCTTTACAATCTTATATTATCTTAAAATGCCAATCCCAAATTGAGCAAGCCTAGGGCGACATGTAGAAATAAGAACATAGGAGGAAGAAACCTTGGGAGGACCAAGACTCAAAAAGGGGCCCATCCTTCTTGGGTGACCTAGATGTTAATTGAAATAGTTAAGTTGTAGTAATGGGACAATTAAGTAAATAATACAATTTAAATCAATACTAAAATGTAAATTAGTAATAAATTTCAAAATAAATAACAAAGTAGAATTAAGATAATGAGTCCTCAGCGGTAAGTTATTGGAGGCTGGCAGGACCTGGGCATGGTGGGACTGGTAATTGTTAATGGAGACCAGTAGAGTGATGCTGATGTGGAGGTGTGTGGTGTGGCTAGAGTAGGTATGGCTTTCAAACACAATCGACAATATACATGACTGAATATTTGCCTAATTGTAATATTTATGACACAGATAACATCTAGAGCAGTAATATAGAGACTGGTCACAAGAAACTTTACTTTAACCCACAGCAGTGGCCCATCAAATACAGATATTACTTTATTACAGACATTGCTTGGTGAAATTAAATGAAAAGTTTCTCCAAAGGTAAACCTAAAAGATACTAAAAGTGTCTCTGCAGCCTAGGTTACAACTAGGATGTAGCCATCCCGCATCCTTATCTAGGCCACCCAAGGAGGATGAGAGTTTTTCCTTTCCACTGTCCCCCTTGGCTTGATCAATTTGAAATTGGCCTTTTAAGATAACATAATATTGTAAAGCTGCTTTGAGACAATGCTCCATTGTAATAAAAAAGCTATATAAATAAATACGATTTGACAATGACTAACAATAATTCCACTGAAGTGTACATGGTAGGTGTGCTGTCTCAGAGTAAATTTAGTGACAGGTTAACTGGACGTACGTAGTCCTGGAAGATCAGCTTCACATAATTACGGCGTAGATCTTCAGCTCCGTCGGCCATCATGTCGACAAGGGCAGCTTCAGTACTGTTTTTCCCATACGCACCTGAACGAACACACACACGCACAAATAAAATGCTGTTTAGGATTCCATAGGACCTTATGGGCTACTGATGAATACCTATTTGATTTGGTCATGATTTACTTAATGCACATGAATAGACCGTCCCCAAACCCAAAAATGGGAACACAGATGCCAGACACATTTCTTTGATTCTGTATTTGTTTGTGCAGTGCCTATAGGAAATAATCATACCCCTTTGTCAATTTGTCTTCCATCTGTGTCTCTGCTGACCATAAAAAGTTAAAAGTGAAAATGAGAACCAGTGTGGCACTTATTCCAGAAGAGGCCTCTTTCTTGCACCCTGTCATATGGGCCAGCTTTGTGTAAGGCTTTTTAGAGTTTTTACACCAACCTCTTGGTAAGATCCCTGATTATTATTCTCCTAGCATGGTCAACCAGTTTGGATGGATGGCCTAGTTTAGACACGGTGTGGGTGGTATCGTTCTCTTTCCACTTCTTAATAATAGCTAAAAGATCGCTAAAACCTCTGAAATCTTTTTGTATTCTTCCAACATTGCTGTTAGTGTGGTGTATGTTCTGCAAGGCTGTAAAGGAGCAAGTTTAAATAAATACAAGAAAGTGGCAAATCAGGTGTTGAATTAATCGATCAGAATATTTTGATGAACTTTTTACGTTGATGTTGCGGGTTATGATGATACACCGCTCCCAAAAATAGGGGCTACTTCATTAGAGGATATTTCATTTTGACGTATCCCATAATTTTGTGAGCAGTGTGCTGTACATTTTCAATAAATGGCATGATACATACCATGTTGGCGACCCAAATGTCTCAGTATGGCATTTGACTGAAACAGAACCAGGTTGCCATCCTGCAATTTGGGCAACTGTCCAAAAACCTATAACAATAAAGAAAATAACAACAGATGATTTGGGGCGGGACAGGGGACGGGGGGGCTGGGGAATGGCAAATCATTCTAATTCGAAACACTGTATATGAAAGATTTATTTTATACGCAAGATTTCTTACTACACAATTTTATAGTACTTCAATAGTGCAGTTATCAATAGTGCATGGTTTTAATATACAGGGTAAGTCAAAAACTACAGCACACCTCCTACTTCAGAAACACAAAGGGAAAATGACATATCTAAATACCCCAGCAAGTAATAAGTGAGGAGGCCTCACTATCTTTTAGGCTATGTCTGGAACATGGCTGCCATCTTGAAAGCCACTATACTGAATCAAGGGCAAGTTTGTTCCTATGGGAAGGTGGTCATGTAGCATATCAGATAAGCCCATAATTACCTCAGAAATCGATTGGTGCAATCAGGTTTGCAATATCTCTTGAAAATAGATATCTGAATTGATCTATGACTTCCAGTGCCACTTAAATAAACATTTTTAATAATTAATACATTTTTAATAATGAACATCTGACATCCAAATCAGAAAAGATGGGACAGTATGGATAAGTGTGTCTCTGACATCTGCAGAGATATTTCATAATAAATGTTTCTTAATAAACATCTATTCCTGCATTTCAAGCCTGTAACACATTTAAAATCATGGGATAGTGGCAATTTAGGTCTAGTAATGTGGTGAAAAAAAGAAATAACTGTGATTTTAAACATATGATGCTAACAGGTGATTATAATAATGATTTGACACAAGGCAGTATGCCCAACATTTGTGTCCAGTTTCTGGATGTGTGGGATAATTATTCAAATTTAAAAATGCATATTTAATTATTCATTATTCAGCTGGGAGGAACTTTAAATTCCATTGGCACAAGCTTAAACTGAACACCCATAATGTTTGAGCCCTCAGCTAGTACTGCATCAAGAACCGTCATTCAACAATAGCTGATGTGGTGTCTTTAGCTCCATAAGAGGTTCCTATTTTCATGAGTCAAAAACAGCCGACCTATATGTATATAAGGGTATAGTTATAGCAGATATTCAGAGGAGTTTCACATTGAAACATTCACTCGAATACTCTCTCAAGCAAACCATGGTCATTTGTTGACAAACTGGAGATCCTCTCTCCATTGTTGCTCCTCAAAATCTCAGCCTTTCCTAAATGCTGCTTTTATCCCAAATCGTGATTATGGTCCCTTGTTGGCATCGCTTGTTTAATTTGACCTCATTAGCAGCTCTAAATTGCCACGTCTCAACTATTTCTGGAATGTCTTGCAGGCTTAAAATGCAGGAAAGGATGTTTATTAGTTGACCAGACAAAAAGAACATGAAATGTTTTGGGTTCATACTATTGCAATGAAATAAAAGTCAAAGTAAATACAGGAAACAGTGCATATTTTATAAATTCACATTATCCATACCGTCCCAACATCTAATGGTTTGGGGCTGTAGGTGCCTTTGTTTTCTGCTTAAATTGCGAATAATAATATTAAAGGCTATTGGAGCCAAATTTTATGGTAATAAACAAGAAAGTACATTATATATA
>JAUZST010044819.1:0-25972 GCA_034779995.1 Parotocinclus haroldoi
ACACACACACACACACACACACACACATACACACGTTATCATCATCATGATCATGGTTGTAGCCTGAATATATTTGTATTATATAATAATCTAAATATTACATATACTTTTTTTTCTTTTTTACACACACTCAGGCTCATCATGTCAGTGAAAACTGTTAATCCTTCATCAGGTAGTTTGACAAGAGCAGAGTCTCTGCTGTTCTTCATTGTTTTCATAGTTGCTTAATGACAAGTCTGAAAATTCCACTGAAGGTCAGGGCTGTGTAAGGTGTTATACAGTTCACTTAATTTAACTACTATGGAGGTATTTGAAGTCTTGAAATTATGGCACTGGGATTTGTTTTTCATTGTTTTAGCTTTTGTCCTGAGGAACATAAATGGTTTTCCATGTATATTTGATTGCATTCCTTTAAGATTAGTTCCTGAATCAATTTTCTTGGATGGCGTAGTATAAGAACCTATGATTTATTTGCAAATTGTTGCCAGAGCTCATGTTCTTGCTCATACACTTCCTTAATGATTGCGTCCAGCTGAAATAAGTGTTTTGTTTATATGAGGTGAGATTAACCTGTCGTTAGAATGCTATTTTGTTGGAAACATACATTCCACTGATTTAAAAAGCTGGCCAAGCTTGACAAGACTTCTCTCTTAAATTTAAAGTCAGATATAGTTTGGCATTAGTTAGTTTTTATGTGCAGGCTGTGACCTGTTGTGTTTTGACTACTTGCACAGTGTAAGGTGATCAACATGATCTACAGGGGTGGCATGGTGGTGCGATGGGTAGCACCATAACCACACAGCAGGAAGTTTTTGAGTTTGATCACAGGGTGGAGAGTCCTTTCTGTGTGGAGTTTGCATGTCCTCCCCTTGTGTGCCTGGGTTTACTCTGGGTGCTCTGGTTTCCTTCCACTTTCCAAGACATTCTTAGGTTGATTTATTATGCTGAATTTGTGATATTGTGAATGATAAATTTTGGTATTTGTGAAAGACAATACGGTTTGCTATGCACATTGATATTGTCAACACTTAAAAAACATTGACCACCACATTTTGAATAAAAATCATTTACTAAGTAAAGGATAATGAATGGGAGTAGTAGGTTTTTGCCATTGTTAACCGCACCATAGGTAGCATCTTCTGTTTTGTAGCATCTCCCGTTTCATAATCCTTATCTTCAGACTAAAATGCTATGGATTGCTGTGTGATATATTGCTCTAAGATTAAATAGAAGAGTAAAAAGCATACAGTGAAAATCATTCTATATGCATGGCCATGGACATTTTTAGACACTGCTCGACAGTAAGTAAGTGTTTTATATATTCTACCTCCAAGGGCCTACAGAATTGAAAGTACGTTTAATGCACTCAAAAAACATAATGGTCAAGATCGTATGCTGCTGTATTTTGGAATTTCTGAGCCTAAAGTGTATGTGTGATGAGATCACCGTAGCATGATGTAGTCTTTTGGCTTCAGATGGCGGATTTTCTACAGCCGTCCAGGTTAGTCAACTTTAGAAAAACGTATCTTCTTTCCAGCTAATGCAAATGCTGGATTAAATGAAATGTATGCTGAAAATCAACTTAAAACTTGCTCTCTTAACGCAGACTGTTTCAGTACCTACATCATTCATCTGTTCATCTGGCATCTAAATTGAATCTAAGATGTGTATCTTGCCTGATTTCACTCTTCCATAAACTGTGTGTGAGATGAGACGTTTTAGCTGAGCAGATAAATATTTGCTCGCTCTCCTGTGAAGGGGCCTAAGATGATAGAATGACGCCTCACACAGATATTTGACTAAGATCATTTCACTCTGCCAGCATCTGGAATTCATAACTTTACCTGATCGAGGATTTGTTAAGGGAAGGAGACAGAATGACAAGATTATGAGAAATACCGTTCATTTCAGGAAAACTTTCAGCAAAAACTTGCCAGAAACTATTCACGGTTTCTGCTTCTGTACATATGTGCTTGTGTTAGGGTGCGGGTACAAGACAGTTTTCCTTAAAAGGAAGTTTGTTTTCTTCCTTTGTCATCAGTCTTTGGGGGAATTCTGGCAATGGTGCAGAAGCAGTGAAGTCATAACTCTTCAAATTCTTCAAGTTACACACTACAAATGAAGATTTTGAATGCAAATCCTGCAGCTGGGGAAGGGAATGTCTCTAGCATGACTTACCATCACCTGTGTTATGACTTAAATGTGCATTCCGGAGATGATGTCATACTTTATTCTTATAATCCTTTCCCTCGCATATCATCTTGCCCTAGACAGGCACCTTGGCACCGTGTTATTTATTAGTTTAGCTGTACAAAATGAACTGTTGTAAAAACACACATGTTAATCTAAACTTTAACACTTCTAATATAAAACAGTATCCACACATAGGACAGTATTACAGTCCAGCTTTGACACAGGATTTTATAGTTATTCTTAGCAGGGATGCCATGGACTGACATCAGATAGATATTGAAGAGAATATTTTAATGATGCTCTAAAATAAAAATGCAGTAAAGAAATTATGGGTGTTTTCATTTAGCATTAATGTCTTAGTTTTGTTCTTGTTTTGAAATATCATGTTGAATTATTGCCCACCACTAACGCAGCCTTGCATAAATGGCACAGTCCTTTTACTAACTTTAATTCAGAATTCATTTCAGGTGTATACAGAACTTTAAACACAACCTGGCCACATGGTAGTTTTTGCTGACTGCTGCAATACAGGCAGGGAGAAACTAAGCCATGGAAGAACAATAATTTAATAAGACATTTAAAACAGCGTCACCCCTCTGAATATTAGGAATTTGACAAAGCTAACAAAGGAAAAGAGGTTAAAGCCGAATCTAACAGAGCCAGGCACACGCCAGCGCCACCTGCTATCTTTCTTTACCAATGAAGAAGTTTTCATTAAAAGCAAAGTTGAAAAAAAAAATCAAACCAAGCTATCAAATTTTAAACAGATCAGAAATCAGAATCAGACAAGAAAATTGCAATCTGCACAACACACACTCATGTACGTTGTTCCATCCATAATTACCCTCAAGCTACTATCAGACATGATGGATTATTTTCTTTCGTATGGCTTAACTGTACTTTGTATCACATTTAAGAAAAAATTGTTTTGATGTGAAGAGCTATATGCTGTTAATCATTCCAGTGGATTATAATGTCAGAATAAAAGCAACTGTTTCTTAAGGATTCCACTACTCTAGTGCATATGGTAAAGTCCATTTTTGGATAGTTGCTTTCAAAAGATTTCTTAGATACATTTGTGTAAAGTCTTATCAGATGAAAGTAAAGAGCTGTATGTAGTAAGTGTATCACACCACAAACACCTTTTCTAAACTGGGCCATGATTCCAAACTGACTGACCGAACATGGAAGATTTTGATCAAGGAAGTTATTAAGAGACCAGCCGTAACTGTGAAGGACTAAGATTGGTCAGTCTGTACTTGGGACAACAATGTGACAGTCTTTACACAAAACCGACCTGTATAGCAGGATGGTAAGAAAGAAGTATTTCGTGCAAGTTGATCCATGAAGCAGGGATCCAGAAATTTGAAATGGCACAGACACTGATACAGGCACAGAGAGACAGTGATGATATACAGGTCAGTTTGGAGATGGGAGATTGGTACCAGGTTCCATGTGTGATAAGGCAGGAACATGAACAGGTCCACTGGTGAAAAATAGACAGAAAGGCAGAGTCTAAGTACACTACATTGATGAGTTGAGAATATGATCAGGTGTATGAATTACAGAGGTCATCAATTAACTGAATAATCAGACAGAAGGGATTTCCTCCACTGGTACTGCTCCTCAGCCACACAATGGAGACAGAAACACACGGCAGTCAAAACAAACACACACAGCAAAATATTCTGGAAATAAAGTTTGACAGGTGCAAATACTGATGCTAGTATTTTTTTAAAGGAAACTAGTGAGTAATATTAGCCCACTGCCCCATTTGGGTGGCAAGGGAAAACAAAATGTGATGAGGAAGAAACCTTGGAAGAACAAAAACCCAAAAAGGAACTCAGCCTGCTATTTGTAAGAAATACATTAAATTAACTAAGTAACAGATTATTATATTATATATTATTAGTTTATATACACAGAAGCTGAACAGAATAATTAAATAGAGACTATAATTAAATACTTGCATACTTAAGCCTGATCGTCAGATCACCAAACCTGGTTTTGTCAGAAACAGGTGTGTAGGGTGTGTTTAGATGGTGGACGACAAACGGTAGGAGCTGTTTGTGTTTGCCAGTGGATCAAATGATCTTGTCTAATGGTGGTCAGCCTAGTTCATCCAGTGCCTGTTCATTGTGTGTGTGCATGATCTCTTGTAACTGCTGCTCCCAACACCTCGTAACAGCGAGGTCAGAACAGCTTAGCAAGTTATACAGCAATTATAATCCACCCCAATTTCTCACAGTGTTATGCTTCTGAAAAGTATATTCTGAGAGCCTTTTTATAGACAGCAGGGGAAACACTCTTACACCGTTTTAAATTTGTGGTAAGATGATCACTTATTTGAAAAATGTAGGCACATATACAATGTTATGGGATGAGTTTAAAATAAAAATATTGTTACATAAATATTATTATTTATCCAAACAAGTAGTTATTAAATCAAGTAAACACAATAATAACTTTGAGATTTCATTATGAGTTTATCAAGGAAGATCAGTCCAGAACAAGTAACTGGGGTAAGTAGCTCTCCTGGTGATACTAAGACAAAGTGATAAATTATTGAATAATTTTGCAGGCAGATAAGATGTTCTATATCGATACAGAATGTTAATGTTAGATCTAAGGTATGGCTGTGGGAATGGGTTGGTCTATTCACATTCTGAGTGATAACTGTAGAGTATAAAAATACGCTAATGCATTTTTAAATGTTTCTTGCTCATTTTCAAAGTGAATATTAAAATCAAACAATGAAAGGCTTATCAGTTTGAAGTACTAAGCAGGCAATACCACTAGCAAACTTCTGAAGAAACAGTAAATATAGAATATATACAGTATATAAAGAAATGTAAATAGTGAAGAGCTGGAAAAAAATGTGTTTTATGATGTAACACTATATATTAGTTTTGTAAAGAGTAAAAGTCTTTAAAAATTTTACTTGCTCCTCCCCTGCAACCATTAAGACAAGGGTTTTAAATATAGCTGTATCCGGTAGAGAAGGATTCACTTAAAGCTGAATATTGATCTGTTCCAAGTTTCAGTAAAAGTGCATGTAAACAATGATAAGTAATAATTCAGTTTAGAATAACCATTTTAGTTGGAAGTGGTTTAATGTTAAGTAATCCTCATTTTAGTTTAAGATTATTTATATTACAGCTGTGTTTATACTATCAAGTTAGTAAAACAAACTTTTTGAGCATGTTTATGCTTTTGAATGATGCAAGAAACAGACGCAGTTTCAGTAAATGTGTTTTTGTTGACTTGACTACTAGTAGACAGTGGTTTTAACCTGTTTATCTCTTGCCTGAGCCCAGCTCTGGGTAATCAACCCATAACTATGCCTGCCATAAAACTATATATGGAATGGACATTGTATTGCCCGAAAACACTAGACCTACTTCCAAAGCATGTCCACATATCTATGCAACTCCCATTGTACTAAGAGTAGTACTTGTCCAGCACTTCAGTGACCAAAGGTTTGGTCACCTTGTTGTGTTGGGATGTTTCCAGACTACACTAATTCATAGGACTTTGCCTTCGTTAATATACACATCTATACACATCACTGCTATGCTTCGTTATCCCTGATCTCTGGATTTGAAGAACCATCCTAGTAGGAGCTCCCCGCAGTATTCTGTAATGTCTGACACCCTCGCTCCATAGCAACAATTAACCATGCTGGTGGTCTCAAAAGGAGTAACTGTTTTCACATTTCTTATATTTAAATCTCTTCTATATCAAGAACACTTTGAACAGACTGCTCAGTCTTGTTTCACTAGTGAGAGTAAACATGAATGTGTAAAGAATATTACTCTTGAGGGCTACTTTTAGCTTTATGATATGACCTGCCATGGGGTGCTGTCAAAATGGGGCACCACTCCATGCACCTGTGGGATCTAGCCTGGTGTATCAAGGAGGTGGTCATGTATGCAATGCAAGGAAGAATGTCTTGGTAAATATTTTGGAACAATGATGATGGGATGGGTTCCACTGGAAATTTGGTAGGCTTGCTGGATGAGAACAAAATAAAATATATCATCTGTATAGAGGAGAAAAGAAAGATAATGTTTTGAGAGGCTGCATATCTACAGCAAGAACAGAGGTAGATGAGAAAGAATTGCAGATCTTTATCTTCTCGCCAAAGCACATAGATAGATCAATTTTTCCCAGGAAGACAAAAAAAGGTAACTACTTCACAGGTGTATGCTGATTTGATGGATTGTAAATGAGTCAATTAATAATTGACAAAGAAAGTAACAGTTTCCCCCACGAAAAGTCTTGGTTCCTTTTAGGTCTGTACCACATTCTTTCATCATTGATGTTCCCTTTTCACTGTTGCACCTGGCTTGCTGACTTCATCTTTGTAAAGCTGCTTTGAGACAGTCAGAATTGTCAAAAGTGCTATAAAGTAATATTTTGTGATGTTCTTGATGCCTGAAAGCAAGGTGGCTCCGTTTTCCTTTTTTATGTATACTTGATGTAATAGAGGTAAGAGAGGTTATGCTATTTGAAGCTGGTACAGTAATGTCACTGAGTCAATGATTACATGTTTTTAATATTCTAAGTATTCTAAAAAAGTGCTATTCTCTATGAATGTGCAGCTTTATTTTGGGTAAAACATCCATCATTATACTCCTTAATGGTTTCAGGTTAGTGTGCTGTAACATTTAAGAAATAATTAGTGTCACTTTTTTCCCGTCCTTTTTTGGATGGACATCTAAGTGAGGGCTGATTCTAGCTTTCCACTTCTGGTTGAGCAGTCGCATCACACAACACGATATCCACGAGAGAGCCATATACGGGTAACCTACACTGTTCATGTACCTCTGTTGTTACTGTTGTTAAAATAAGGCCCACATCAGCCAAGTTTTTATCACTCTCTTTTTCCATAACACTCATAAAGCAACCATATAAAGACAGTGAAATAAATACCCAGTTTTACAGTCAACGGTGGTGGTTCAGTCGTTATGGTCAGGTATTGTTTTAGCTGTAGCTGCATATAACTGTTTGCAAGTCCTTGTTAAAATTTTTGGATTAGGCCCCACTGATGGTAAGTGTGTCGCTTTTAAAATGCATCCAGTAAAATTGTACTGTTACAATGTACTGGATAGAAATTTGATATTTGCATTAATGTTTCATATATTTGCATGTTCCCTTAATGCTGGACTTTGTCTACTTATTCACTTCACGTTTTTGCAGTTAGCCACCTATGAGTTTTGAAAAGACATGAAAGGAGTTGGTAGATGAAAACGAGGCTAAGCTTTTCAGCGTCAGAGCACTGCCCTCTAGTGACACAAGACCAAACCTGCCATGTGATGTTTTTGTAAGATTTTCGTTTGTCTTCCTCAGTAACTGTTTTTTGAGACCGGACTATAAAATTAAAACAGTGATGCAAAGTATAGCTCGAACAGTCTGATATTTATATAATAATAGATATCAATAATTAATATCTCTGTAAATGCAGTTGTGTGTAGCAGCAGCATTTTTTGTTGCATTTTTTTTAAGTTTCAAAATGCCAATGGCCCAGAGTAGTATATGTATTGCTAATCAGTTAATAACTTGTGTAAGTGAATATGTGTGCATGTGTTTATGTGCCCTGTGATTACTTCTAGGTTTGGTTCCAGCCTTTTGCCCGTTCACTGTTTTGGTTTAAGTCGGCATGAAAAGGAATGAAAAAGGAATCAATTACTTGTTTTTGTTGTGCAAACCAATTTAAAAGTAATGTAATACAGAGTATCTACAGTCTTGCCATATGCAACGTCCCTCATCTACAGGCCTAACAAAATAACACAATTTTATTGTATCGATTTAAGTTGTGACAGTTACACTTTTGAATTGTTTATCTTCCAAATAGTACTGAAAACTACAGAACACAACAAGCTGTACAAACAGCGGTGCTAAATGTTGTCCACAAGTCCATGGACATTTGTTCAGTGTGAGAATTTAGGCTTGTTCGGTAATGCTGTGAATATGTTTTTATGTTTAAAGGTTTAGTTTTAAACATAAACTTTGCAAAAGTAATGTCCATTAATGCTGCTAGGAATACATAGGGCAGACTGACATTTGAGTAGTCCTAGACATTCTGTAACTTATAACTGTATCTTGTAAAGTTATCTAATACAAACATAGGAATTGCAAAATCATTTGTTTTTACCCATGAGGCTCAACCTGATGTGCTGAACCAAGACATCCGAGACCTGACCTATAATGAAATGTGAATGTTATTTACAGTTTGTCCCAGCCAGCTGTACTCCTATGCCTGATGTGATGGGATTGTATGTCTAAAAGTTATAAACCAAACCAGAAGGGTGCTTTCACCCTTACATAATTTAAATAGCTGAATGTTGTCTTTGGAAGGACAACTAGATGAATGTTATGTTTGGAAAGTTGTCTTATACAACTTTACTCATTCTGGCCAGAAATATGTGTTGTACTCTTTTAATGCAGCTAGTATTTGTGGTAGTTTCTTCTTCTGTAAATCTAAATAGCAATAGAAAATGAAGTCATAACATGCAGTAACAATAGTATGTAGGTATGCATATGTTTGTATATGTAGTTGTATGTATATGTATGTATGCATACATACTACTGTTATTGATTTATGTATAGATTTATATAACAGCTTAATATGTGGGTTTCATCAAATTTGTGAGTTAGATGAGAAAAACAATTTTAAGACAGTGAAGAACTCTTGTTGTTTTTTATTACAGCCTCCAACTGAACACAATACATAAAATTAAATATGTGACTTTGGTTTCCAGAGTTTACAAGCTGACTGACTGACAAGGACTGATTTGTGCAGTGTAGAGTCAAGTCAAAGGTCAAATGTTAAATCTTACTGAAGCTACCATTGCTTCTCTATTCTGGACCGAATTTATGGATGACTGCTGTTTGTGTCAAGGAGAATTGTTTGGCTATGCAACACGCAGCTGTTGTGCAGCATAAAATAGGTGCGTGTCTGACTGCTGACACATTAGTGCTCTAGAAAAACAAATGTGCATGCAGAGCATTAGATCTGTTTGGAAACTGCAATTATCTGTCTTCTGCATATACGCTGCATACATGTATCACTCACTGTTTATACATGCTTAATCCAATTTTGGCTCATGGGAAGCTAACCAGCAATACTGGGGAAAAAAGTGGGAACTACCCCATTCAGGCTGGCAGTCCATTACAGGGCATACTTACATTATGACACTTTTAGAGACCCCAACTGACCCAACACATGTTTCTCTAATGTGGAAGGTACCTTATGTAATGTGGAGTACCTAAAGAAAACCCAAACTGAATTGTGGCTGATATGCAAACTGTATGTAATCTAATCTAATATAATCTAATCTGGCTTTAGTTGGCTTTTTGAGGAGTCATACCAGAGGATTAAATATGTTTGTCATTTTGTCTGTAAAAATAAAAGTCAGACATTTAATAGGCAATTAATGTAGGAAGCCAAGTATTTTCACAAGATTTAGTAACGTATTTGTGCCTAAACTATGTGTTCCTAAACTACAAAATCTGTATTGCCTCTTATTTCTGTTATTCTCTTACTTAAGACTGAAGACGTCAACAAAATGTTTGTCCCATTACTTAACTGGATTAATGAGCATGCATTAAGTCACAATGACTGTGTTCTTTTTTAAAGGTCGAAGAAGGCAGCTACGCTTCCTTAGCTGGTTTGTGTGAAGATGATGAACTTGTGTCTGTAAATGAGGTGCCATGTGCCGAGCATAGCCTTGCTGAGGTTATTGTTCTCATCGAGAATGCCAATGACTGCCTGCAACTACTAGTGAAAAGGTAATGTGTATCCTAAACGCTCAACCTTGCAGTAAAGAATCTGTGTGCATAGTGCCCGATGATAGATTGGTGCCCCGTCTATGGTTGTTCCTGCCTTGTGCCCCATGCTGCCGGCTAGGTACGGCTCTCCCACCACCCTGTCAAGAGGTTTTTGGTTATTTTTAAGGAAGAATATATTTACAATTATCTAAATGATGCACTTAAGTTGTATGAAGCCATTAAAAACAAACTTGTGATGCAAAAATATTATCATTATTATTATGACTCACAAGAGCAGACTGAACAAGACTATATTGATTTGACATCTGGTGGAATTTATTTCGACTTAGCATTGTTAACTTAGCAACCCGTTTAGCATTTTTTTAGTTGCTGTCTTGTTAATAGCAGCTCTGACCTCTGTCTCACTCGCTGAATTGGCAAAACACTTGCCACATTGATGGTGATATACCATTGTATTGTATCTGACTGCACTAGTTAGCATGTAAAATGAACCAATTTAATGTTTTATACTTCAATTCCTCTTGTTTCAATTACCAGCAATCACTGAATGATTCATGTTCCTCTTTCTTCTGTAATGTTTTGTCTGACCTTACAACATTCATAAAATAAAGGTCCGGTCCATTAAACACAGTGACCTTTCTGAATGCTTTGCCATTTCACAATTTTTATGACTCCTCATAACTTTTTTAACATAATTTGGATTGCTTTGAATGTGTAAGCATATGAATAGCTCAGTACTGAATCAACCCATTCTGTTTGACTGTTATTTCTTTTGAGCAGGTGCTGTTTACCCCCTCAGGAGCACTCTCACTCAGCTAGCAAGACTGTCGAGATCGCATCCCCATTAAGTTCCCAGAGTTTGCAGGAACCGTACAGCTCTGAATCCCAATATGTGGTACACTGTGAAGAGACAGGTAGTGATGGCAATGGTGGTGCTATGGTCCGAACACAATTCTGCATACCAGCCAAGGACAGGGGTACACCAAATACACAAGGCTCTGATGGGGGAGGCCCCAGGATAGAAGTCACTCAGGGTTCTGTGGTGCAGTTGCAGCTGTCACTGGCTCAGACCACCCTGGATGACACAGGGTGTGCCTCACTAGGTAGTGCCCATGGAGTTGAAGGGAACTTCAACAAACAACCAAAAAATGAGGAAGTCAAATATATAACTAGTGTACCTGGCTGCTCCTTCTTCATACCACGTCATGAGAGAGAGCCTCTAGGTCAGCGAGGTGTGCTTGTCAGCTCTCCCTCCACTTTGCTGGGACAGGTGGACATTACCATACAGTCTTTGGGGAGGGGCTCTGGAAATGAAAAAGGGGGGGCATGTGAGACCGAGGCAAAGGCTAGTGAACAACTGGATTATGCTGAGGGAGAAGGAGGGCACACTGACGAAGCTCCTACTTCCTTCTCTGTCTCCTTTGGAATTCCATCAGAAGAGGGGGACTCTGAGACCGAAAGGGAGCTCAACCAGCCCAACAAGCACCGAGCACGGCACGCCAGTAAGTAGTTTAATACCATTTATTTGGAGTGTTATACTACATGATGTCTGATATATTCATGTTTGACAAACTTTTTTAATGTTTTAAGGTATTTTATAATGTAATCCATACCAGAAAGTGTGTCCATTAAAGGTTGCAGAGTTGGGTTATGGTTGAATTATTATTGGAATAAATTGGGTTAAGTTGTGACTTGTACATTTTATTTATTTATTTTTAATCATGAAATCAAGAGTGATTCGGCTTGTTCCCAACAAAGGGAAATGTGCATTATCATGACAGTTTATAACTAATTTAGTGTATTATCCAGAGTTAAATAGCCCATAACATGCACCAAATTTTACAAACGCTATATTAATAGCTAAAGAGTACCGACTTCACACATGGCGGCAGCAGAGAGGGGTGAAGATGTTAAGGATAAGAATAAAACACAGGCATGCTAATACTGCCTCTAGGAGACCTTTTTTGATAGACACCACCATGTGTGACACTGACCAGTTACCTGATCCTTTAAAAGTGGCAGTCAGAGCAGCACTGAAAAGGGAAGATTTCTGTTCTCATCTGTTCTCTTCCTAACTGAAGACCAGCAGTCATGTAAGCAGACAAAACTGATTTGTAAAGAGAGAATGTGAACTTTAATTTGTTACATTTGGTACATATCTGTAGAGCTAACCACATTTGGATTCCACCTAACATAAGAAACAATTAACCAACTGAATTCTAAGGGGAAATTTTTAAAAAAAATGCTTAGTTGTGCACAATTCTGGAGGAGATCTTACATTTGCATATTAATTTTGTTCTTAATTCCTCTCAATCGTACATATCTATTCATTAACTTGATATGCGTAACTATTTCATGTATAACCTACCTGTTTTCTTTTGCTCCAAACAAAATATATAATTGCAATCTAATAATTATTGGTTTTGAGTTATTTTGAGGTATTGAGAAGTTGATTACCTTTGGCTATGTATATTGTACAATCAAAGTGTTACACTTGCCAGTGTCTAGAATGCCTAGGAAATCTATAGATTGCTGAAAATGGGATGTCAATGCATGAAATGCTTAATATTTAACACATTTGGTACTTGTCATTCTGTATAAGGCCTAACTATTATATACAACAGTAAGGGAAATCATATAGTATATTAAAATAACACACACATTTCATGTGTTGCCCAAAAACATTATATACATTGCCTAGGCATTCTATCAATTGCCGGTAACATATATGCTGTTTATAATCATTTATTTCATTTAATCTCATTACATTTCCTCTCCAACTCTTTTCACCCTTTCTCTGTTCCAACACTGCTTTTCTTATTTATTAGGGCTCAGGCGGAGTGAGAGCCTGTCTGAGAAGCAGGTGAAGGAGGCCAAGTCTAAATGCAAACGTATTGCTCTCCTGTTGTCTGCTGCTGCCTCCAACCCCAATAACAAGGGGTTGTTGATGTTCAAGAAGCATAAACAGAGAGCAAAGCAGTACACCCTTGTAAGCTACGGAACTGGAGAGGATGAACCACAGTCTGAAGATGAAGAGGACGAAGACAACAACAAGGAACAACATACTGTTGAATTCACAGTTCTAGCCACCAGTGAAACTGAACTTGATGAGGATTTCTTAACAAATTCCTCAGGTCGCAAAAATATTGTAACTTTTGACTGGGATACTGGATTGCTTGACATAGAGAGCAAACTTCACAACAAGGAAGATATGAATGCTCTCCCTGAAACAAAGGGAAAAGGAGCCCTGATGTTTGCTCAGCGCAGGCAGCGTATGGACGAGATTGCAGCTCAACATGAGGACATGAGAAATAAGGGAATTCCTGTTGAGACTACACAAGAAGCAGATACACAGTTCCAATATGTACAACACACCAGTATAAAAGCTAATGAAAGTAAGAATAATATGGATGTAAAGATGCACCAACAGCAGCACCAGCAATACCAAGAACAGTATTATCATCAACAACAACAACAACAGTATCAAGAATATCAGCAACAAATGCAATATCAGCAACAGCAACAGCATTACCAGCATCAGCAAGATTATCAGCAAGAGCAGCAATATCACCAGCATCAACAGTATCAACAACAGCACGAGATGCAACAATATTCTCATCATATAAATGGCATGCAAACCCACCAAACCAATGTACTTCAATCATCAGTTATTAACAGAAGTGCCAAGCCATTCTCAGTACAGAATAAGACAGCAGCCCCATTCTCTTCATCTGCAAATCAAGAACAGACACTTTATTTAGTGGGACAAGGAGAACAAATTGCTTCACGAGATGAACGAATTTCTGTACCTGCAATCAAGACGGGCATCTTACAAAATACCAGGAGACAAAACAAAGCAAAGCCCATGTTCACGTTTAAAGAGCCTCCAAAAGTATCTCCAAATCCTGAATTGCTGTCTCTTCTCCACAGGAATGACAAGAAGGTAGGCTTTGATTCTGGTCCAGAAGAGGATTACCTAAGCTTGGGGGCAGAGGCTTGTAACTTTTTGCAGTCTCCAAAAGTAAAGGACAAAATTCCACCACCCGTTGCCCCCAAACCGCACATAAACTCAACCTCTCCACCATGGTCACCAGAACCAGGAGTTCCAACCCAGCCATTTTCTCAACAGACTGAAAATAATGTCCCAGAAGCGCCAAAGGATTCTGTCCCTCAAATTGAGTCTTCAGCCATGGCACAACAAGAATCTTCCCATCCACTTGCTCCTGAGCAACAGAAACTTCATGCTAATCCTTCTGCCCAGGCTCAGTCAGAAGCAGTTAGCGCATGGGGTATATCTGATTCACAAATACCGTTAGGTCAGCAACAGCAAAACATTTGGCAAATGAATCAGTCCAAGTCCCAACAGCCTACGAAATCAGACACACCTGGTAGCTCTCTGGGTCCACTTCCCACTCAGACTAATGACCAGTCAAAAGCTTCTGCAGAGACTCAAATGCATATGCAGCCACCTTGGTTAATACAAACTCAATTGCAACCATACACGTCTGTACAAACTCAGTCACAATCCCAACCAACCTGGATATCACAGAGTCAAGCTCAACATCAACTTCAGCCACAGTCTCAAATGAATACTCATTTAACTCAGTGGTCCAGTTCTCAAGCATCAGGGCAGCCATCTGTCAGTACTTGGCCCCAAGATGTGAACAAGACTCCTGAAGTAC
The DNA here is from genome assembly GCA_034779995.1 of Parotocinclus haroldoi. NCBI lineage: Eukaryota > Metazoa > Chordata > Actinopteri > Siluriformes > Loricariidae > Parotocinclus > Parotocinclus haroldoi. Next base: position 14,670 of record JAUZST010044819.1, read on the forward strand.
AGCCACCCTGGACTCAACAGCAACAAGAATCTGAACCGCTGACACATTGGACTGCCCCCCAACAGCACCCACAACCTCCTCCTTGGATTCAGGGCCAGCCACAACCACCTTGGATGGCGAAGAGCCAACAGCAAGCCCTGCAACAACCCCCTGTAAATGCCTGGAACCAATCTCAGAGTCCAGTTCAAGCACAGCCTTTATGGACTCAGCAACAACCATCCCCCCAGCCCACCACAGTTCCACAAATGCAGCAGTGCCAGGACACTTGGTCTTCAGTACCTACCCAGTCACAGCCACCATGGCCTCAGCAACTTCCACAGCAAATGATAAACTCATGGCCAACAGAACAGAACATGGCTCAAGCACAGCCACCCTGGACTCCACCACCAACCCAGGCACAGCCTTCATGGTCTCATAAACAGACTCCACCACAATCTCAGCCTCAAAGTATTTCAAGTGCATGGACACCACGGCCCCATCAAGCTCCACTAGCTAATGAATCTCAGAGTCTGCTGCAATCAGGCAAAACATGGGGTCCACCTCAGACCTCCCAACCATCTGCTCCACAACAAATGAACGCATACACTCCTAGATCAAAAGGCCCATCGTCCATGCCGACAGGCAGTGCAATGTCTCGCTGTGGAATGGGTTCAGCTTTTGAGATGCCAGCTTTGCGTGGGAAAGGTGCTGAACTTTTTGCTAAGAGGCAATCCAGAATGGAGAAATATGTGGTGGATTCGGATACAGTGCAAGCAAACCAGGCAAGATCTTCATCACCTTCTCCTTCTTTGCCAGCCTCGTGGAAATACTCACCTAATTGTCGTGCTCCTCCACCTTTGGCATACAATCCACTACAGTCACCCTCATATCCACTGGGTGCTATTAAACAACCCACATTGTCTAGTGCAGCCATAAAGAACAAAAATACACCTAAAGAGAAAGAGAAACCTGCACTAAAACCCCTTAATGCTTTGGATGTCATGAAACATCAGCCCTACCAACTAAATGCCTCACTTTTTACTTATGGTCCAGCAGTAGAGAAACATGAGGCAGAAAAAGAATCAACTGAAAAGCTTGCAGCTCAAAAGGCAGATGAAGCCCAAACTCTAATCGCAAACCAAAATCGGGCTATGCAATATGATCAAGCCTCCTATGGCTTTTCACCACAGCAACCCCAGTCATCCCAACAGCCTTATGCCATAAATGTTCCCCCACATTCTATCCATGATGGCCCTTACCACCACATTTATCAGCCTGATCCCAATTCTTATCAACAAGTCCCCTACCAAGAAATGTATAATCCCCAGAATGCTTGCCAACAGCCCCCCTCCAGCCCTTACCAACAGCCATCAAACCTTTCCCACCAGCAACCCCCTGCATATCAAGTTAGCCCTAATCCACCTTTTTCAGCTTCCTTGTCGCCAAGCCACCACCTATCTTCAGCTTCTTATGTGGCACCCACTTTTTCAGTAGCACCAAGAGCAGATTCAGCTTCAGGAAGTAGCATTCCTACAGCTCCCAAACCAAAGTTTTCAGCCAAAAAAAGTGATGCTCAAGTGTGGAAACCTAGTTCTGTTGAAAGTGTTGAAAAGTAGGATTCATTATTGGCTTAAAAAGCAGTCTCACAAAAAATGTGTGCAACAAATATTTAGCTATCAATAATGAAACTTAAAATGGAGAACTTTGTAGGATTGTAGATGAGAAAGCAACTATGTATAGAACACAAATGTATTGCAATGTAACGTTGTACAGATATCATGCTTAGTTTCTCCATTGAAATTGAAAGTGTTTGTGCTCGAAGAAAGTACAATATATCTTCATATGATGAAAAAAGGTTGAGTTTATAGGAAGGAAAGAGGAATACTGGTATGTGCATGATAAATCAGAGAATCTAAATAATACACTGACATTGTTGAATCAGGGCAGCCCTTGATTACTAGTACTTGATTTTTTTTAAATATTCAGCACTATAATAATACTTGACTTTGAGATTATATTTTACCCTGCTTTTACCTGATGAGGGTTGAGACGGCTAATTATAATAAGGTTTTTTAAACGTTTTATCACTGCTTATGCTGGTCAGGTTCGCTGGGTCCGATACCTATCCCGGAGAACATGGTCCAAAGTCCATGTCCAGCAGATGCTGATGCTACAGCATAAGGGGATGGTTTCCTGACCACCCTCCTCTCGCTCAGACAAAGCCTGCTCCCTGCAGACTATAATTCCAAGTATACTGCTCACAAAAATTAAGGGATAATACATTAGGGGAAATTTCAAAATGAAATCTTTGTGAGCAGTGTAGTAATAGAAAATAATTCTGTACAATACCTCAGTGGGTTGAGTGAAAATATACTGCCCAAATTGAAGAAAATATAAAAACAGGAATGTATTAGAATGTGTGACAGGAAGATCCTGTCGTGTAGGTGATATATGGAGAAATATAGTCAGTATTTTATTATTTAGAATAATTAAGAACGAATATGTATATTTAATATGGAATTTGCTTATTGTTGTCCAAAGACCACATTCAAGAACTACGTTTAAACTACGCTTCAAACTATGCTTGATAGTATTAAATGTGAGCCTTTTGTAGATATTGCTTGATGCAATCAGAAACAGGTCAGGCAAGTTTGGACTTTTGAACCTTGCTTCTTTTCATGCTTATTTTCTTCATTTCTCACTACTGTTCAGTTTTTAGATATACAAATTCATGTTTGTATGCTTTTCTTGCATTGCTCTGTGTATTTGTTCATTTTTTGTGGTAAAATGCTTTTCAGGTCTCAGGATATGACTGATAATATAAACAACAACATCCTAAATATAAATTTAGGACCCATTACTTTTAATCGTTTTGTCATGTTTTTTTTCTTTCTTATGTTCTTTTATTCTTCATTGTCTTCTGTGTTTTCTTTATGTTGCACTTTCTGTAAGACCTTCCACACTGGTATTAAAATGACCCTCTATTATTGTGTTTCAGTTATCTTTGTTTCACATTTGCATGCATCTGTCACTTGTGCCTTCCATTATTTGTCACTTTATCATATTATTGTGAAGTACCTGTTTTATATAATTTGGTTAATATAACACATTTTGAAATAAGGAAAACACAATAACCACTATCGGTAAGTGGTAGTGGCACTGATGAGACTTTCAGCTTTGAAAGTTGATTCCCAAATTACATTATATTTGAGTGACAAGGCCATTCTGTTCTTCACTGTTCTTGACTAATAAGCTCTGATGGACCTAAAAGTGGACAAGTATGGCATCATGCACTTGAGGATTGCAAAGGCTTGTCATTTCTGAAACATGGAAATGATACGACTCAAGAGCATTTAGTAGGGCAGGCTCAGGCTATTTTTGGAAGGATATGATACTTTGTCACATGACCTACAAGCTCAGAGGGCATTCAAATGCCACCTGTCTCTTGATCTCATTTAAATTTATTAATTTTCCCAAAGATGTCACATATATTCTTGTATCGTAGTATAGAGGTAAACTGAATAATTAGTCTAAAACCTTTCAACAACCAAGGACAAAGATTTAAAACATGACTTAAAATACTAGGTGATGTGTATAAATATGTATCTATATAAAATACTGTGCAAAACGTGCCTTAGCAATGGTATAATGATCACACATAATTATTTCTCAGTTTCCTTATTAGAATACAACCAAAAACACATTTGTATGTAGTATTCAAAACTCTGACAATTATTACAGACACAGTTTCTGTAGGCTACAGTGGCGAGTATTTAATGTGATTTCCACTTACTATAGCAACATCTGGCAGCTTCATTGGGATACCAAGTTTACCCTTCTATAGTCTAAAGATGCTCATCTCCTTGGAAATGTAGCAGCCAAGAAACCACATTTTTGTAAGGAGAACAGGGTAAAGACACAAAGATATGATAAAACTCACAAAGACTGAAAGGACACTCATTGGAGTATTATGGAGTGGTGATTGGCATTTCTAAAACAGAAAATATAATAGTGGCTTAAAACATTTGCACAAATGTATTTTATGGTGTTTTGAAATTAGTTATTGCTGTTACATGACATTACAGCTTTAGCAACAACATAGATATGTCACCGCCTGTAACTGATTATTACTGGGGTTAACAATTAGAAGCATCATTCTGCGTTTAATGCCATTAATAGATGTAGTCTTGCCCGTTAGATCTACTGACAGCACGAAATACTGCACTATAAGTAAAGAGCTGAGTTAGCACTAGCTGGCGGGGCATGACTCGTGCAGCTGTTAAAATAAATGCAATCTGTTTTCCGCCGTTTGAACAGCAGGTGGCAGCATTTGCTAGTCACAAGGTTTGGAGCCGATGTCTGTTGTTGGCCATACTGAAAACATTTATAAGGTTATTTAGCTTTAAGAAAACGGTGCTTGTTGTGAATGACTAAACAGTACCTACAACATTATATTTAATATCTTAAGTTGTGTGTGAACACGTTCTGGACACTCCCTAGCAAAGCTGGTTGATGCTGACTGGGTGCTTTATATCAGGTCACAATCACTGTAAGTGAGTAACTAAGCGTTCGTGCATTCTAATTTCTAAACAAACAAGTCTATATGAATCCATCCTACACAGAAAGACCTCACAAACAATGAATTTATTGTTATTTTGAAGACTCTACCAAATGCTGACCAATAAGTAAGTCCTGCTTTCCAAAAGAAAACGCCATCCACAATATACCAAATCCATGTATACCATGGTGCCCTGCAGTGAGACTAATGGTCAAAATGGACAATTGATACATTCAGCTCAGGAAATTAGTAGAAGAACATGACCAAAAATTAGGAAATTATTTTTTTTGCTATTTAACTTGGTTTTCAGTATAACTGTGATACACTTTCTCCTCAAAGATTTGGTTTCTTTTTCAGGCACTTGGAAGGAGCTCATCTCTATCTCCACCAGCTAGACTTTCACCACTGGGCCTTAGTTCTAGGTCTGTATCTGTTTCTCCATTACCCACACCTTCATCAAGCGCATCCCTCGCCTCTCGTTCTACAGCGGGACAAGCCTACCATCTGGAGAAGGGCCGCAAGCCTCCAACCCCATGGGAAGCAGCATCCCGACACCCACTGGGACTGGTGGATGAAGCCTTTGAATTACAGAATATGCAGCACTCCATTGCTTCCAATCTGCGCTTGGCAGCCAATCGTAAACTACTGCCTGAACCTCCTGTTGAGTGGAAATCAAAAGTTGCGTATGGGTCTCCACCAAAGAAACAGGGCTGGGGAATGAGTCCATCGCCTCTGTCTTTTCTTTCCCCAACCAAAAGCACAGCCTCAGCCCCTGCAGCTCCTGTTCCGCACGGATCATATCTGAGAAAGTCTCAGCCGTCTAGATCCATGACAGAAGCCAATCTTGGCCCCACTGTGGCTGGAATGGCAGACAAGAGGCCGTTGGGTCAGTCAGTCTATACGAGTGCATATAGTAGTACCTGGAGATGGTAGAGAAAAAGATATTGTCATTTGTAGTTTTGGCCAATTCACTTGGGATAAAAAAGGTATTGCATATACAGCATGCCCTGGGTTGTACAGAAATGTTTTAGAAGGATTCAAAGCAACTGCAGTTGCATTAATTATGAAAGATTGCTTCTATAACAGAGCAGGTACCTGAAAGTGCTCAAATGTTTTCGGAGGGAATTAGAGAAGTTACAAAGAAAAATTGAATGGAATGGCATATTTGCTTCTATAGTTTGTTTAGTAGGTGGTGTTGCACAAGCCTATGTGTTTGAACTATGTCACAGCTACAGAACATGTAGTTTAGCAGACCTTGGAACCAGTAAACAGTATACAAGAAACATCTTTGTCACTATATGTATTCTTATACACGATGATCTGTAGAAAACATGCTAGATAAGAGATTTTACAGAGAAAAACACACTCCTAGCATGTTAAATCCTTATGCAATGTATCTCAGCAAAACAGAAATATTTTTGTCCTTATTAAGAATTTCTTTAAATTCCAATGTGATTGAAGGTGCATGTGTTCATCCACATGCTCAACCTTACAGTTTGAACTTTAAGTGCTACCCTTTTTTTTAGTTTGGTTGCATTGTGAGACTATGAATTAAGTTAAAACAGTGGATTTAGTGCAGTGCATTTAGATGTTATGCAAGTCCCACTTTAAGAGATTAAATCATTTTTGTGACCCTGAAAGACTTTTATTTGCTACAAAAGGTCTGGCTGTGTTGCCTGTGACAGTATGAATGATTCGTTTGGGAGCACAATGCAGCCAATAAGCTACTGCACCCCCTGTAGCAATTTGCCTCAGTTAATTTACGAGTCTAAAACATAGCAAATCATATTTGATGGTGTGTTCTTGCTGCGTCTGCCTTCAAGCTGTACTTATCACACTGCATGCTGTCTGATAGTGTCCAGATTTGCATTAGTCAATGAAACCGACATATTGTATATTTTGGACATCATCTGTCTTTTTGCTGGTTCATTAATCTGCATACAATGAAGCACATTTTCATCATGATAGTGTTTTGTGAGAAAAGCATTTCTTAAGCCACACTTTAAAACAAGAATTGAAATTCAATAGGTCATGTTGTGATTACTGAGTGAAACTTCTCTTAACTATGCTGTTAAGAACAAAATAAATCTTTTTATGGTAAAAAACAAATTGAGTCAATAATTTATTTTCCATTTTAATAAAACATTATGCATCTCATCTCATTTTTGTTTTGATGCCTTTTGAAGCAAAGGCACAAGTGAAACTTGAGGTGAGAATTAATTTAACGAATGCATTGCGTTCACTGACGCAACTGAGACCATTTTATTATACTATTAATCAAAAACTCAGAACGCTCCTCTAGAAAATGGCTAGAAGTCAGCACCAGACGTAGCAGCACTCTCAATACAAATGGATAAGAAAACTCTGAGCTTAGTCTCACACTCAAAATATGACAGAAATCTAATAATTGATGTGAATGTATTCAAAATATATATGGTAAAATACCCTGTGTACCACAATTATTGTCACAGATTCTATAGGTTAATCTGTTGTGAATCCTTCTACTCATAGATTTTAGGTCAGGGATTGTCATCACAAGCAACACATTTCCCAGGATCTTTGGAGGTAAGATTTTTCCATGAATCCTTCACTATTAAATTATTTGTTCTTTTATGGAACATTCAATCTGGCAGTGCATCATAAACTTCATGATTAAGTTTGTAGTTGCATTCTGAATACGCTGTTAGTCTGGTCTAGTCTCTCTAACCTTCTTATTTGCTGTGGGTTCAAGTCTCTGTTGAGTTTGGAAAGTACATGTCAAGTTTTGTGTTTACAGAAAAACCAAAGCCACTGGGAGAGCACAGTGAAAAACCTATGCCAAATCTAAAATGTGGCATGGATGAACCATTGTGATGAACCCTAAGATGAGTGGCTGAAAGAAGATTTTCTTTATTCAAGACTAATGGTGAAATTAGTCCAAGGAATACATTTTATTTTGAATGTAATTAAGTGAAATGATTAATTAGAAGTACACCAGATAAGTACAAATACATGAAACTGAGTACAGAAACTGAAAAAGTATAGGCCTACTTTATTGTTTATCACTTGGCACTAACTATTTCCCCTTTTAATTCTAATCATTTGCCCAGTCCTTACTGAAGAAATATACCTACTGAACATAATGTTCCACCACCATGCTCCACAGTAGGTATGGTGTATTCGCGCACATGTGGTTAGTAAAGTTTCCTCACACTTCAGAGATCCCCAATTTCAACTGTGGATATTGCATGTCCTCTCCATGTCTGTGTGAGTTTAGATTTAGATTTGTATGTCACATGCATAATTATGAGGCACAATTTGCAGTGAAAGGTTTGTAAGAACTGTTCAGTATAAAAATAAGAAGAATAATACACATAATATAATGTTACGTCCTAGCTTTAGCCATGTTTCCAGCTTAGCAAGCAGGTATTTTTAATGATTCATAATGATATGATATAATGATATGATATAATGCTGTTAATTTGTTAGATCATATTAAATCAATATTATCATCATAGCTACATGTAAAAGCCAGTACCTTAACTGAAATGGTGTGTCTGTGTGTGTCTGTGTGTCTGTGTGTCTGTGTGTGTGTGTGTGTGTGTGTCCTGTTCACTATATTTAACTACATACAGTACATGTCACCACCACCTAGGCCCATCACTCCCCTTCCCCCATGGTGCATTTGGCCAGAGCCTCTCACATTACTTGGTCTGTCTAAACCCCATCCCCTAAAGGATAGACATACAACCAGAGGCACCTACACACACCTCCAAAGCACAGGAAAAGACCTCTTTAATCAGGTGTGAGTATCTTGCTGTTCATTTGGAAGTGTCTGACCTCTCTATTGTTGAAGTCTTTACAGGTTATTAGTACAAGTTATTTAGTATAAGTCGAATATTAGTATGAATAACTTTTACATTTTAAATATGAATAGTCATATGAGTGATAAGAAATGTCTGCTGTTGTCAATAAACAATATGTGCTGCATTCTTTTATTGTACATTCTGTAACTGATAAATCAGTTGTAGCATTTTTGCTTGTACATATGGATTTGTGCAGTGCAGTTCTGTTTAAATTGTTGATCGTTATTCCTTTTGAAATGGATCCAACTTATAATTATGTGTTTTTTGTTTTTCATTCAATAACATTTCATCAGTTTTGTTGTCTGGGCACATTTGCACTGTGCATTTCTTTAGGTAACACATTTAGAAAATCTGAACCACTGGTATGGAACATAAGAGTACGGCCATACGTAGGGACACAAACTACCAATCTGTTTTACTGTAGCATCAGTGTAGCTGTTTCACCTGTCGAATGCAATGTCACACAGTCCCTGTACTGTCTGGGTGAGTCAGGTTTAGATCAGGCATTTTGCGTATGAACAGTGTGTGTTTCACATGGGCATCATATTTAACAACCTGCAGTTATTTAAAGGATGAGCTAACTTTGTCCTTTACACAGATGCAATTAATTGCATGTGCTGAACAGGGTGAGCATTGTTTGACGTGTTCCTGTGTTTGATACAGCAAAATGTAATACACAGTGGGTATATAACAGTTTAGTTTTGTTGTTGTCATTGTTGAACAGGGACCATGTCTCAGCACTCCTTGCTAACGGTAAGGGAGAGAAAGATGCAAGCGGCAGCCATTTGTAGAGAAATTCAAGGCACTGCTGGTAGGAGGTCCAACATATTTTTTATCTATTTATAAAACATGCTCAAATCCCATCTTTCCACTGACTTTCACTGAGCAAGACTTTTAACCCTATACTGCTTAGTTTATTTGTAAGTCGTTCTGCAAGTGGAGTCCTAAATAATCTGTATTTTAATATTTTCAGGATGTTGTATTCATAAATTACACTTACATTAACTAATTATGTTTACTCAACATTTATATTGTCCACTGTATTGATCATTTTCTCACTATTGTTGTCTAGGCACAATCAAAATGTTGAATTCAGTAATACAAATCTGTATATAATAGTAAATAATCTTAATGTTTAGGAGTAACACAATCAATTTGGACACAAACAATATGCACTAGAAAAGAAATATTCACCATGTTAAATAATTTTTGTGCATTCCAATGCATTTCTACACTGTAGGTTCACAAACCAAATGTATATAGTAGCCAGAGGCTCACTAACTTTTCTATAGATAGCATATTATCACAGAGGGCAAGTAAGACCACCAGTTTGTAGGGGGTATTTTTGTAATATACCTTCTACCACACCCTGGCTGGCCATAAATAACGCACATTTACCACTGAAAGTAACTAATACTGTTGTAGTTTAATTTGTGGGCATGAAAAATTGCTATGGAAGCTAAGCACATACAGAAATTGAACAGCTGTGGAAACATGCTACTGGTGTATTTCCTAATCTTAATCTAGACCATGAACATTTCTGTAATTAGCTCTTGCTGTGAGAAATTTACTGTCAGATCACAGGCCAAAGGTATTCGTTGTTCTTACCCTGTTTACAGAAACAAAATGCAAAAATAATCATTAAGGACATTTGATAGCATCATAATTATTATTTAAGCTCATTCTGCTTATCTCGAGACATTCATTTTGAATCATCTTGGTTTAGTAATATTTGCATAAGCTTGTCCAGAGGAGCTTTCAGGTCGTTGAAAAGATATTACACTGGACCCCTAAAAAAGTTCTAATGCAATTTTAGGACCTATGCATTTACAGGCACTACAATCATCCTAACTTCCTTCCTACATAAGGCACCCCTGGTCTTATATTATCAATGAACTACACTGACAACTATAATATCATATATACACACTTGTAATATATATATATAAATTTGTTAGAAATATAAACACTTACAATTTTAATTTAAAAGCGCACAGTAATAATAAATGAATAATTTGCATATGTTTAATATTTTGCTTACTGTTTTTATTCGTGTCAAAACTACAACACATTGCTCAAAGAAACATATTTAATATTTAAAATGTATTTTAAATAATCTATGAATCAGCTAAGATAAAAAATAAAATTATGTGCTTTGACTGTCCATACAGACAACATTGCTTCCTCTTTGATAAGGGATTTTATCAAAGCATTTTAAGTATTACTGACTAGCGACTTACTGACTTACTTCACTGACAAGTAGTAGTATTGAAGTATTCAAGTAAATTAGTACTTTGTAATCCAATTTAGAATTGTTTTACATTGTAGAATAGAATTGTTACTATTAATCCATTGAATAATTGGCAGCACAGTATGGATGTCATTCCACATGCTTGTGAGGAAGTGTGCATATTTGACATTTTAAAGTGTAACAGTGTCTTCCATTAAGTATTTTTATGGATTGTACATTCACAACATATGATTTGCTAACTCCCCCAGGGGGTGACATGGATCTAGGAAAGAAAGTGAACACACCGAAAGAGATCATGCTGGAGGAACTCTCTCTAGCTTCAAACAGAGGCTCTCGGCTCTTCAAGATGCGTCAGAGACGCTCTGAAAAATATACGTTTGAGAGCATTCAGAATCAGTCTAATGGCATTGTGAGTAACACCAGTTTGTCACGTAGCAAATATTATGTCACAACACAACACCTGTTGTATGAATTATTATTGTTGTATAAATACTTTCTTATTTGGTACTGGATAAGTTCATTCAACACTTTAGATTTAGATAATTACTCTCGCTGTGCCAAGACGCTTAACCTTCGATCAAATATGCGATACCTTTAAGATAAATGTATTTTACCGGGTCGGAAATGCTACTTTAAACAAACAAACCAACAAAAAAAAAAAAGCTCCTGA
>JAUZST010044830.1:0-52738 GCA_034779995.1 Parotocinclus haroldoi
TAATAATAATAATAATAATAATAATAATTGAAAAATAAATATATAATAATAATAATAATAACAATTGATTGAAATATTTAGATTTTAATATAGAATAGATAATATAACAAAATATGTATTATTTTTAAAAGTTACATGGCATTTTTGCAGGTCTTATTTCTTCTTTTAGTCGAAATGTTGCCTGTCCCACTACTTGAATACCGTTTGTTTAGACAGCATTTCTCTAAACACAGAACAGAGAAATATCTTCTTTTCAGATACTGTTACAGAATGTAGTAAAAAGCTCAGAGCAGTATGTTTGTTGAAGGAGGGAGTAAACTGACTCACACTTGGCTTGACGAAAGGTGGGAGTTGTCCCAAAACTCTTGATTCCTTTGGCATGGGAGTAAAACTCAGGAGGACTACAGTGCACCAATTACATCCATCCTCTAGCCAGTATTTCAAACCATAACAACCTTCCCTCTCAGTTGTTTCTCATTTTTTTATTACTGAATTGGGACATAGCTCAACTACACAACTTGGGTCTGGTCCAGCAAAAACATTGGCTTACTTTTCAAACCTTTTTAAAGTCTGGGGTCAGTTACTGCTGACCAGCTAAGTTTGTCTCTGAATTACTTCCTCATACACCCCAAAATAAATGGCTCCACTACTTCACCACTGTTCATGCTTTAGATGTGTTTTTCTTTTTATGGAATGTTGTGATTGTATAAACAAAACAGGCCAAGTTTAGTGTCTAAAAGTTGTATTTCTTTCTTTTCATTTAATTTGATTCAGGCTTTCTGACCTGGGTGGTCTTGCTTCAGTATTCAGAAGACTTTATATAGGAAAAAAATGTGATTCATAATTTTGCTTTTGTAGATAATGTTGCTTTTCATTTTGCATTTCATTAGAACGTTTGTTTCTTTGCCATTGCATTTTCTCCACCTATTATCACCCATTATATTAACTCATCAAACTGGATTCCATCTAAACAAATGATAAAAGAACCCTAGCTTAGCTTAAACCAGGTTAGAGTCTATACCTAAGTAACTGTTCATTATCTTGTACATCTTGTTACTTAAAAAAATGCTTCTTTTTTTAAAAATAAATTTGCATATACTGCATGGAGGGAAATCCATCCTGCCATAGAAATCTTTATGTAGAAGCACTGAAAAGCAGTCAAATGTGCTGCAAAATGTGCTCAATAGATTCCTACATTTTGCATTTACTATGACCTTTTTTGTCCTCTCAGGATGTAATATCCTGTCATGAAAGTAACACCCCTCCAGTGCATGCTACAAGTATGACACCTAGCATTGTGAATGGAAATCTCTGAAAACACAATGGCTACAGTGCTTACTGTGCTGTGGCTTTCCATGAGTCATGTAGCTTCAGAGCTGTCCAAGCATGTCCATTCTCTCCTCGGCTCTCACAACCTGTGATTAACGCAAACTGCCGACTCCTTAACTGAGCCTTCCAACATTTGCCAGGATGTTTTTGTCCTCCCCCGGCACTTTGGCATGTCTAATTCCCTTTTCCATCAGCGGTGACTGTGCTTAGCCTGTAACCACTAAGTAATTTGGGCTTTGCAGGGGGCTTTGCAATACCATGAAATGCTGATTGCCATCTACAAATGCCAAATACAAATGAGGAGCGTAAAAACATAATGAGAAAAAGGAGCAAGTTCAAACTCATTTTGAGAAAAAATGGATTATATATCAAATAGTATATACACCTAAAATGTATATAGTTGGACTTCTGGACAAATCTGCAAAATACTGTAAACTCTTAGATGGTTGTATGATTTGCAATATTATTTTGTATTTACAGTAGTTGATAATGGCTTACTTGTGGCTGAAAGGAATTACAGTGACAGTGGGTTGTAAAGTGACCCTAAGAAGATGTGTGCTCAGTTGCAAATCTTTAACCTTTGAATTAAAAAAACAAAGCGTTGTAATTGTTGTGAAGTCTATCACTTTGTTTGTTTTCAAGAAAAATGAATGGGAGATTCGTGATTAACAAGGGTAGAGCATATGTTTGATTGTACTGTATATTTTCTTCATACAGCTTCTGCTGAGACAAGTTGCTTTTCTTGTATCGTATGAGTAGGCTATTTGTTGACAATTGCTTTAACCTTTCATTCTTGTATGTGAGATGGCTGCTTCGTATATGCTGTGTAATGCCTCCATAAATGTGAATAGTGTAGCAGTAGACTGAATTATTAAAGTCTCAACATGCGTGCTTATGTACTGTTCAGTGTGATTTTTGTACATATTTTTTGTATCACAAGCATTTATATTTACAAAAGCAGTGTCATCTGTATTCTACGGAGCTATACCTTGTAAATTATACACACTTTATGTGCAAGGTCATGCTTTAGAATATGAGACTGTATCATTGCAAACTCAGAAGATTCTGGAGAGTTTATCCGATATGTCTGATCTGTGTGTTCTAGGCCTAACTATGTAGAATAGTGTGCACTTTGCTGGTCTGTACCTGCTGGCTGATGTATTCTTCAGATAGCTGTCAACATTTTATGTAAACCCTCATCAGGCACCCTACAACTGTTTTTTTTTGTATGTTTGAATGCAGTCAGAGTTATGCCAATCTCATGCAGTGCAATATGCATTCTAATTAGCAACACCCAGACACCTCACAGTCTGAATGGTGCCATGCCAAAATGGTGTCTAATAATGTTGCTTTGAAGAATACCTCAATATTTTCAAGCCTTAACACGCGCTCATTTCTGTTTTTCCTTATTTGTATGAAAGAGAACCTCTCGGAGCTGTAAATTTTCAGCACAAGGTGGCATTTGAATTTCCCTGAATGGGATGCCAGGCACAACAACCTGACCTTCACAGTACAAGCCCAACTCGAGGCTTGAACCCAGGTCCACCCAGGAACCTGAGGCACAGGGGCTGAGAGATGGTTTCAAAAATTATCACTAGAAACTTTTTTTCAAGTAATATCAGATATGTGGAAGATTAAAATAAATACTATTAAAAATCTAATAAAGTAAATATTAGATTTGGTAAGAGATGTGAAATATGATTTCATGCTATAGATTTCATATTCCATAATTACATGTTTTGTTTCTGTTTTCCAGTGCCACATTTGTACAAGATTGTGCTAGACAAATGTTGTCTATGGATGTCTAATGTAGTGATCATCTGTTTTTTATTTTATTTATTGAATGAAATTTTTTTGTTAAGCGAGCAGGGTGACTGAAGGCTGATAATGCCTATTATAATGGTTTTACCCCAACTGATAAATGACAGACATACAAAATTGCTGAACATAAATGAACATATTTGAACTATAAATGTCTCTATCTTATAAATAAAAAATAAATAATTACCCACAACAATTATTACCAGATAAGGGCATTTTCTTTTTCTGTGGAAAAATAGAACAGCAAGTTGCAATGCTGGAAACAGTATCTTCTTATAAATGGTTCCACTTGCAATTGCATTTCTTTGTTTTTATTCACTGACCAGTCCCAGTTTATGAGCTGTGATGTTAATGCAGAAAACAAAACTTTCCCACCACTAAAAATGAATTATAGTTATAAGCTGTTAACATGTGGTTACATATTTAGGAACGCTCCGATTTAGATGTAGATATGTGTACCAGTTGTTTAACACAGGTGTGACTATGACTGTTCATATTAGTACAGGTATTATATTTGCTTTTTTGTTGTTGAACACTCCACTGCATGTATGAGCAGCTTGGTTCTCAGCAAGACTCAAATAGATTGGGTGGAGCACAGCAGGTCTGTCTGCTCATATGGTGAAGATGCTTTACTCCTTAGACGCTGATTAATATGCATTATTCCCAGAGATAATGCTGTTACATTTTGAAATGTGTATATGGGATATGTATATGTGTATATGAAAGTATAGACTGAAAACTTTTTGCTTTCTTAGACTCCCCACTGGCAGATGCCATTATTTGCTAATTCAGCCTTAATCAATGTACCCGTATTCTAACTGAATTAATGTGCTTCGTCTCTGTTTGCAGGTGGGATGAAAGCAGCTCCATCAGTAGTGGTTTGAGTGATGGCTCTGATAATCTTAGCTCAGAGGAGCTGAATGCTAGCTCCTCTCTCAACTCCCTTCCCACAACGCCAATCGGGTCTCGACGTAATTCTTCTGTCATGGTAAGACCTGAGTTCTGCTTTCCTGAGTTGATGGCAAGAGTCATCCTTTTATGATGCCGTTTAGGGAAAAAAATATATATAAATTGGAATAAACTCCCAGTATGTTGAGAATAAAGTTGTAATGTGTGGGAATGAAGTAATATTTTTTTAAATATGTAATATTTCAAAAGTAATGAATTATTTTATGAAGACAGCTGTAATATTCCGAGAAGATGTACTTGAATTTGTACTGTTTAGAAAAAAAGGTAAGTTCCATATTCTGTGCAGTAAAAGAAGAACCAAAATTAAAGAATAAGAATAAAGATAGTGCCTGCACCAAAAATCTCCAATTTTGAAAACAGCAATTAAAAGGTTTTATACTGTACATATCTGTAAATGATTAACAGTGTTTGGCCAGTATGGTTTGATTTTTCCTTCTGAATAAAAATAAACAGTTCCTAAATAAACAGTTTCTTGCACAAATGTTTCGGTGTTCTAATAGTCTCAATTGGACATGAAAGGTTTCTGTCTGGATAATGGAGTTTGCTAAATTACTAAATGTAAAACAAATGTAAGTAAAACCTATGTGAAAGTAATGACTTTATTCTTAAATATAAATTTATTCTCTGAATCCTATTTATATAGATCAGTATAGTAGATCAGTGGCCCTAAAAAGCTGTCGTATCCATCCGCACTGATCATAACATTGAGAAATTTTTTGTTACTGTTAAAACATCACATCAGGAAAAATATTGGTTCAGGTACCAAATCAGGTATCAAAGTCAAATTTTATGTAAACTTTACTGGATCTTTAAATATTTAAGGCTTTGTCGTTTTTGTAACCCACAGTTTCATTTTTATTTAATTTTCAAATGGCATACTGCCATGCAGCTAAATAGTGTTTTTATTGGCATATCACAAATCTTTATTCTCTCTCCAGCATTTAATATATTGGGTTGCTGAGAAACAGTGTCAGAGAGAATTTTCTTTAGGATAAGGGTTTTACATACCAAAAGACATATTGATGAAAGTGTAGTCAAAAATAAAAAGAAATTATCAGCACCTTTAAAACAACGTTTTCTCAATTTCCATAGGAGATGAGAATTTGAGTAAATTCTCAGCTAACATTTCCAGAAGTTATTTTTACAGCATTTAGCAGACCTTATATGAGGTATGAGTAAGTAAGCAGTCAACCCTACTGATTACTAGTCAACAAGATCAATTTGACATAATGCTGGAGTGAATATGCTGTACGTTCGTAAGGTGGTTAACTTAATGACAATATGATTAAGTCCACTGAAATAAGAAGAAATGAAGAACAGCGGAAAGTGTTAATGATAATTTACTAATGCAACTTCGCCACAGGCACAACATTTCCCATAATTTCCCAGCGTGTTTCCAGAAGGTTGAGCAGTGATCCAGGTTCTGTTTTTTTGCATGTATTGGAAAGCCAGCCACTGGTTTTGATAGCTCATAGCTACGCGTTTTATCTAGCAATTTATAAGCATATAACCTACCAAAAACATATTAGAACACTAAACCACATTCATTAACGTCAGTAACGTTAGTGTAAACAAAATAAAATGAATAAAAATAATTTTCTTTACATTTTTTCCTCATTTCTAATCCATGACAGAGTAATACCAACTTTAGCGTAAAACCAATTAATATGTTTAGGGTTTGACATACTTATTTTAATGCACACTGCCCCTACATCATATTTGGAAGCAGATGGGTACAGTTGTGCCCCTCTTGTTTCTGTGTGTACCTGAGTACAACAAGCAACCTACAAATACTCCTGTCTCTAACTGTTTGAGTTTTTATTTTCATTTTAACTTTGTCACATTTGAGGTGACTTTTTGTTTGTGTTTGTATTTTATGATTGTAAATCATCTGTCTGTGTGATTTTACATGAAAATCCAAATATACCAACCTGTGTGTGTGTGTGTGTGTGTGTGTGTTTGTGTGTGTGTGTGTGTATAAATTCTGTTAGGTATTTATTTGACATGGATCCATAGGAACTCTACAGGGCCCCAAAAATAACAACCAAAAATCACGCAACACTGAAGGCAAAACCATATGAGAGTGCAGGGCTTGGTGTCCTCCATTTAAATTAGGAACAGCTGAATCATACTGCACAGTTCAGTTACTAGCCTGAAATGTATGTTAAGCTGTGCCGACAATTTTCTTCTATGATACATAAGAAATTGTTCCAAAAGGAAGGGAAAATATAATCACATCACCAGACTTGCAGGTCATGCAGCATGAGACGTCATACTACATTTTATACGTGCCTACTAATACCCGTATTTCAGGATGTCATTTTTGAGGGTGTCCACTGACCTTATATGATTTAATACAGTATATAGACTACAGTCAATTCTGTCAATTGTTGATGTATAATTTATGTTACTCTCTAACCTGTTATACATAATGCTTAATGTTTCTACTAAAGCTAAGCTAAGCTAAAGTTAAGCATTGCTGGCACAGATCACTCACTTCCACAAAAAGCTTGTGTTTAATATTAGACACTTGAGAGCTCCCTAGCATTTATGCCTTTATTTCCTATGACAGTAGATTGCTGAACTCACCACATTGCCTAGACATTTAAATATTTCAAAGTCTATTATTATCCTCAAGTCATTTATGTATTATGGTCATCTAATTTATTTGACGGCTGCATATTTTGGGCACTCGCTCTCTTTCCACTGAAAGAAATCCTAATGGTTTGCCACGTTTCGTCCTTATTTGCCACAAAAAGCATATGGCTAAGCAATAAATACAAGTCATGAGATAGACGTTGGTATTTTCCAGGATGTCACTGGTGGATTACTTTGGTAGTAATTGCTTACTGGAGTTTTAACTTTTTAAAAATATCTTTGTAGGAATATGAAAAATGTGAGAGCAGAGGCAAATGCTAGAGCCAGTCTGTCTGCTATGTATCCATGCATGAAGACTGATCTGGCAGTTGATTACTGGAACTGTTTCATTACAAGTGACAAGATAACAGACAAGAATTTGTAATATGCAGACAAAATAATACACTGTGTATAGCCTCTTCTCAACTGTATTCGCTAGTGTTTATTCAGGATAAGTTTATATCTGAATAAGTTTACGAAAAGAAATCAAAGGAATCGTCACTATCATTTGCTTCCAAAAGTTACATTGCCTTCGTTTGACCAAGACTATAATATAAATAAAAATTAGTAATGGTTTTAGGCAATATATTATATAATGTTTATATAATGTTTTATTTGACAAAATATATGATGAAATATAATATTAATTATTAATGTATATAATTCATAAACTAATTTTAAAAAGATTCTTGTATGAAGGAAAAAATTCTCAGCTACTCTTGGTCCTGGCCATGTTTCAGACTGTGTCTGCTCTTTGTCTTCTCTCAGACTCTTTGTCTGCTCTAGCGGTCCTGACTACAACCCTAGCAAACTTGCTAGCATATCCAGTACAGTGAATCTGTGATACCCCTTTCTCAGTAGCAATGAAAAAGCTACAATTCATGAATCACATGGTCATTAATCATTAATCACATGTTGAGTAGACTAGCATAATCGGAATCAGAATCAGAATTGATAAAATGCGAACGATATCCAACTCAATAGTTTTATCACTCCAAAAAGAAAATTAGCATTCACCTGTAACCTGGGTTAAATGTAGTTCACATAAGGTCTACATGTTTCTTGTTACACTTAGATAGTAAAAATGCTATTTTAAATGGACACCATATTAGCAATCCTTGTATATTTGTTTCAAAGGACTTATGTCATATGAATACCATTTTTAGTGAGCCTTATACCGAGTTCCAGATATCCATGACGACTGGTCTAAAATAACCATGATCATGGTCTAAAACTTGTGACATGAAGAATCATTTGGGTCCGTGACTATGTCACAGTTACACCCCATGTTTGAAACTGTTTAAGTCTTCAGTTCAGGGGTAGATTCTTTATCATTTTTGGTTTGAAATTTGTATGTCCTATAGTAGCGTCCTACAGCATTTAATGTTTAAAGCAGAATATGTATGCTTAGAGGCTATATTGTATGGCCTATGAAAATTAATTTTCCATTTTGTGTCTTGTCAGTTGCGTACAGATGCAGAGAAACGTTCGCTGGTGGAAAGCGGTTATGCTTGGTACAGCGAGGACAGCAAGGCCTTGCACAAGGCTGACAGTGGAACTTACGACACAGGTAGCCTAAAGACGGAGACCTCCAGCAAGTACCGAAAGAGCAGACCAACAGAAGGTGTGGTGCAGGAAAAGACAGCACGAAGAGAACTGAAGAAGCCACAGAGCGTCGGTCAGCCAGGCAGCTGCAAAAAAGTCCAAAATCCTCCAGTCGGTGTTACATCTCCCATCACACACACATCTCAGAGTGTACTAAAAGTTGCAGGTGAGAAAGAAAGCTTTTGTCATATTGTCATTGAGTTTGTGTTTAAAACGTACTAGAGGACTAACATCCCTGTGTACTGTACTCTGTACCCTGTACTCTCAGTTACTGTTTATTTATGTAGCTGTAGTGAGAATAGTATATTGTGAACTAGACATCTGATAATGGAAAGGTTTGGATAGTGTTATTTTTGCATTTCCCCCCAAATTACAGAGTTTAATATATAGTATTCCTTCAAGACTCTTTAGCATGTTGCTCTTACACTTGGTAATTACTGCTTCTCTAAGCAGCTGGTTGAGGATCTGTAATAAAAGTAATTGACTAGCAGTGCAGGACAAGACTATATTAAGAGCCAGTCTGCAGTTTCCACTGTCTGAAATGTCATTAAGGAATGGAATAACAGAAAATATTCAAGACACTATCTATAGAACAATAGAACTGCAGTAGCTGTAGAAAATCACAATACCACTATTTTGACACATGACACTGAATATCTTCCAGATGCAATTTATAGATTATAACCCTTAACAAATAACATTAACACATTAAAGATTAGCATTAAAATTGTAGAATAATGTTAAAATGCAAAATCTCTGGTTTGGGTAGGTGATTAGCACGTTAGAATAACCATTACAATCTTGCTCATGTAATGCTATTTGCCTTTACACCTAAGGCTAATCCGTCCCAAATTGTAGTGGTTTGATTACTTCAGATTAATGTACCCTGATGATTCCACTTTTAGTACATGTTAGCACTTGGTTAAAACTAAACTTGGTTAAATCACTTAGTTAGAAGAAGGATGCAAAAAGAAGTATTTTAACTATAACTCAGACAAACATTCAAAGCATTGAATTGGAACATCTAAGGCACTAGCAACACCTTTCTTAAATTGGGCCCTCTCTAAAAACTGGACAACCATTTCAGAGGATCTTGATCAATGAATCTCCCAAGAGGGCACTGGTGACTTTATAGGATGTTAAAGACTTGATTGGTGGATCTATGCATGTGATGTTCTACACAAAGCTGCTGTATGACAGGGTAAAAAGATGTTTTTTCTGAAAAGTGTCGCAGGGAGATGCAGTTTGCACTTGCTCAGTTGTTATGTGGCATAGGTTTTATGGTTTGATAACTGTGACTGAATTTCAAGCCAAGTGTTTGGTGGAAAAACAAATACACCTCTCAACGTACACAATACTGACTGTGATATTTGGTGGTGTTATTTTGTGGGAGTGTTTTTCAGACCAGTTGGTCAGTATTGATGGATTAAGATGCTGTCAATGCAGAAAATAAGCAATTTCCCATGACCCTGGGAAATCATGTATCCAGCAGCTGGTTCTTACCACAGTTTTACAGTTAAAAATTTTCAGAACTGCTGCCTTACTCTAGTTACTGGAATGTTATGAGGCAACATTTTCAAATAAAGCTGGAAAACATTCTATTTTAAATTGGTTTTGATTTCAGGCAGTAAGCGAAAAAAAAGAAAGTTTTCACAGGGGCGTGTTGTTTTTGCTCTAGGCATTGTAACATAATCTTGCACGAACATAAATTTTCATTTAGTCTAAACTTGTAAAAAGGCAGAGTCCGAAGTGTATAAGGCAGTTGCTGTCAGTAGTGCTGTGGTCCAGTAAAGGTAAATTCCGCAGCTAACTATGTACATATCCACTCATTCACACAGTTACACACATGCACACACTTCAAACATATGGTCATACATTTACCTGCACTTACATTCTTTTATAATGAGTGTAAGAAAATACACATTCCATTGAACTGTAATTGCATATCTTCTTAACATCAAAGCTCTTTCTCAAAGAAGGTAATGGAGATAGGGGAGGATTTTCTGTTGTATATATCAACTATCATGCATATCTGTAATCTTGAAATGTATTGTCTTGTCTCTGATGTTGGCCCAAACACATTGTTTTTGCTCTTTAAGTGATTTGGCCAAGTGCAAACTTGTGACATTCTGAATTCTGAAATGTAATCTGAAATCGGTTAAAGAGAATCATATCTGTTAGCTGTCAAGCGTTGTTTCAGAAATAAAAAACAGATCTGAACTCAATTCAAAGGTATCAGTGTAGATGAAGGTAGAGATATTTTAATTATTATTATTATTATTGAATTGGATACATACTACGTATAGATGTTTTGGGTCAAATCCTAAATGTTACGACATCTATAAAACTTTGGTTAACAAAAAGCTTCGAATGTGGCTGCAGTTGTAGGCATCCTTTCACTACTAAACGAGTCGTCTTTGTGAAATTTCTATAACCTTTCCATGCTGGACCCATGGTTTGGAATGACATTTAAATGTCAGACTATCAGCACAGTAGGCCGAAGGACAGTCAGTTGTGATGCTTCGCTACATCAGATAGATGCAGTATGAGAAAGCTAGAGCTCAAATGTTGTCATGATGCCAAGCCATTTGCCTGAAACGGTATTGTTTGATTTAGTGTAGTCTTTTATTAACCATACTGGACATTGCCAGCAAGTAACCATTTGAATTATTTTAGTGCTGTTATTTTTCTGTTAAAAAGTTAAGTTAAAACTAAAAAGTCAGAATCGACAAACCTGAGATCCTGAGTCGTATACTTGCAGGTTTTTACCAATATTTGAAGTCTGATATTTTTTGTTCAAATTTGGGGACAAAGTTTTCAAACGGACTGTTAGTAACAGCTTGAAACAAAAGAAAATGTATGCTTCTACCAAATGCTTTTAATCAAACATCTTTGCTCACCTACTCTTGCACAGATAAAATGTAGCATGACAAGTAATCCAAGCTTGTTGCCTCCATTATAACATTGATTTCATTGTAGGACTCGGGTGTCATTTTGTAATGTTAGTAATGTACGGTAAGTAATGACAGTAGTTTGTGTGTGTATGTATGTATGTATGTATGTATGTATGTATGTATGTATATATGTGAGTGTGAGTGTGAGTGTGAGTGTGAGTGTGAGTGTGTGTGTGTGTGTGTGTGTGTGTGTGTGTGTGTGTGTGTATAGTGACTAAGGGTGCTCGTAAAGATGCACTTGCATAGCATAATAGACTTTATATTGTTTTGGAGTTTGAGGCTTTTTGGAGTCAACCAATACACCTTATATACTTACTGATTATGCAATACAGCTATTTTTTTAATTTATATAGAGGCAGCTGAAGTTGTGCTCTGTGCATGGGCACAGTTAGCAATCACACGGTATTAGCACTATCTTGAACATGGTTGAGCTTACCGAGCATTGTACAGAGCAATCACACTAGTAAAACACATTGCAATTTGGGGGTTAAAAGTGCTCAGGCATGAGACTGATCACCTAGTGTGAATACATTCTCAGACTCTTAAAGACTCATGATCCTTTTTGCCCAGCAGTGGTCGACAAACAGTTTGTATAACACAAGTGTTGCTATTAAATGCTGATTTATTGCCATCACATGAGTAATCTTTCAAAACTGATTTGACACTAGCACTTTACTAGGGTGGGGAAGAGAGAGGCTGGAGTGCAGAAGTGTCCTGATTTTGGCTCTGAATTAACTAAACCAGAACGAAACTCTGCCTGCAGTATGTGTCATGTTTAAAGGGGAAAAACAATTGGTTGGTTACAGTGTAGAAGTTTTCGTTTATTTTTATAGATAGGATATCAGAACCATATCTGTGTACAAAATTGTGACATGTTGATCCTCCTAAAAATAGTGCAAAATTGAACATGAATGGAAGAGTACATGACAGTGCGGTAATTTATTGTATATTGTAAATATTGTAAATGGACAGTACAACTTTACAAAAATGTCAAAATGCGTAATTTAGCTGAAGTTATCAGCTAATCTAGTTTGTGTTTTAGTATCTTTTAGGTGACATTCCATTAAAAATTGCAAATTCTTCAGCTGGATAAGCCATTATGATAGCAAGCTTGCATATTGACCTTTAGAAGTTCAAGTAAAGTTATCAAACAAAATAATTACTTTGTGCCTGATGGCCTGTTTGTTCATTTTTTAATTATCACCACATAGCGCCTTGTAATTTAAACCAACAGGTACTTTAATGATGTGATGCAGTGCACAAAAGTCATGATTTAGATGTACATTTAGATGTACAATAAAATTCTACTCGCTTCTACTTGTATAAGGCTTTTACTGTTTCCCCTTGGTTTGCATATAAAAAGACGAGGACATCAACATGGGAGGGATGCAGGATAGGTCTGGCAGAATAAGCTGTTCCCAGCTCAGGAAAGAAATCCTTTTCCTTGGGGTGCTTTTGAGCCAAATACGCATTTGAAAGCTTGGCTAAATGAGTTAATATGTCCAACAGAATGTCCATGATAATTTAGTGTGAGTTTGACCTCATCAACAAAGTGAACAGTCAATGGTTTCCCATAGTAACTTCTATTGGAAGTAGTCTATTCAACTCCTATTATACAGTGTCAGAAATAAAGTACATTTTACACTGGTATGTGTACAGTGATTTGCATGCGATTTAAAAAACGCTAAACATTAGCATTGTCGTTTGCAGCTGCACAAAGAAAGGCGTGAACACTGTTTGCTTTTTAGTAGATGTGCAGTGCAGGGATGTACAAGTAAATCTTTCCCTCTAGTTTTATATGACTCCAATAAGACTGGACATGTTTAAATCATTTAAACCCAACAAATATGGAACAAGGAACGTGGATCTGCATTCTTACTTATGGGAATGAGATGTACAGCAGTCTTGCTGTGTGGTTTATGAGTACTATTGTGCAGCAATTTTCAGAATTATTTTACTGGTGTTTTGATCACTGTCCCTGCTATGTCACAAAATATCCATGATTCACTCTGATGTTTAAATGGGATATGCCTTAAGTAAATACAGATGGGTTTTTGCTGACTTCTCTGCTCCTTCTGTGTACTGCTAAGTATATACAGATGTGCAAGAACAAATCTAAACATGCTGCCTTAATCCGTGATCATCCTGACTTATGGAGAATGTTAAATGGTGAAATGACTTCAAATGATTGTCTAATATTAATCGTGCCATATGCAAATAAAAGCGGTATCACTTTGATGTCAAACTCTCAGCTATTAATGCACACCAATTGTGCCAATTTTATAATCATGAGGTGCAGATGAAAGTGAAACATGTTAATAATGTTGAGGTCTTCCAGCAGTCAAGTTAATTACATTTTACCTTGTCATTATGCACAAAATGAAAGGATGTCGCAAAAGAACGGTTGAATTGTGTAATTTTTCAAATATTACCTATGATGATTGGATGCAACATAAAATCTTGCATTAATGCTTCAATCTTGATTGAAATGTTTTGTTTTGCATCTTGCCAGCACCTAAAGAAGTCTTTAAGGTTGTGGATAAGCAAAAGCTGCCCTTGAAGACCTCAGGTCTACAGCGTTCTCGTTCTGATGCAGGTCGGGACAATGTGGAGCATCGCAAACCACCCTCAGGCCTGGTCAAACCCACTACAGGCAGCTTTGGCTACAGAAAAACCACAAACACTGGCACTGCTACTGTAATGACTGCAGGGGGAGCCGCCATCTCTAGTGGGTCAGCCACAGTAGGAAAAGCTCCCAAGTCTTCAGGCATACCGACCAAACCTGTGCCTGGAGGAGGTAGCCGGAAAAACAGCCTTGATGCCAGCAACGGCGAGAATGGCTTTCTGGCACCTAACGCTCGGGGAAGCGTTCAATACCGCAGCCTACCCCGCCCTGCCAAATCCAGCGCCATGAGTTTAACCGGGCGCGCCGCGTCTCGTCCTGTCAGCAGTAGCATTGATGCCAGCCTCCTTACCCTCAAGCCTGTGCCCACTTTGCCTGCTACTATGCCCACTAGAGGGAAGGATGGCGGTAGCTTGAAGGCAGGGGGCCGTCCAAGCAGCACAGGGCCTGTTAACCAGACAGACAGGGAGAAGGAGAAAGAGAGGGCCAAGGCGAAAGCTGACCTAGAAAACAGCTGTTTGAAATCTGAGAACCAGAGAGACAGCTGTGGAGGGACCGCAGAGCAGATCCACAGAGTACGCAGGACCAGTACAAGCAAATACCCTGAGCTGAGCTCTCCAACCACCACACCCAGGTAGTGCCTCACACATGTCATTAACACTGAGGGAAAATATTCTCTAGACTGATTGTGCTTTTTCTATGGGGTGTATTTCATACTGAGTCTACATATACACTGTTTTCAAAAATTAGGGGATATTTTATTATGGGATATGTCATTTTGAAATGTATGGACCATGGATGTACCCAATCACTTTTTACAAGCCTGGATATTATTAAACTGCTCTTAGAAGATTTAAAGCCATATCTTCAACTCGGCATGTAGTCACAAAGTGATATTAATTGTCTTTTTGGTACCTTGGAATTGCTTGTCAAGGAGCCAGAAACAATTCTTTACTGAAATTAGTGCATTATTAGCTAACGTAAATTTTGTCTTACAGCTGCATCTGGTTTTAGTGGTTTATTTAAATGACTAGGAAACTACGGGCATGCACCATTTAATGACAGAATTATGCTCTGTGAAACAGGACGTTATCCAGACTTTACTGTAGTCACATGGCCTTTTTATGCCGATCTATCTAAATATAGACGGTATTTTCAAAAGCAAACCGTGTGCAATATGGAAATGCATCAGAGATACCTTGAAAACATAAGTGAACCACTGCCATCACAGCATCCCTAATGCCGTCACAATAAAAATAGAGTAATGTACTATCACGGCCATGTTTAGAGGAAATCCATGAACATTTTGTGGATGGTATGATGGCTCTGTTTCTGGAAGCCAAAAATGCATTGATTAGACAGTATTATAAACAACGTGAAAGATTTTGCAGATGAAACAAAAACTGTGAACCACTTTAAATAGGTAGGTGTGTGTTTGATGTGTAAAGGGTGGCACAGTACTACTCACAATAGGACAGCTACATACAGTTACAAACAGCATTTACATCTGGTTATAAATAAGTAGTGAAAGGTTAAGGTTAGAAAATTGTCTCTAACTAGATCAATCAAGTTAGCCTCTAGTAAATCTAACGGGCAAACTAGTACATGACCGGTAATGTAGTTGCACACACTTACTATGGACTTCTGCTCTTTAACGCACACCTCTGCTCCTGGATCCATATTGTTGATTGGCTGCTGAGGTGGCCAGCTGTTTACACAACATCCAGAGTTAAAAGACGGATTTTTACTTCCTTTTACAATGCATTATATTCTTCTCAGACTTGGTGTTAACGTGATCAGTTACTTCATATATCTTCTGATAACAATGATTCTCATTTCTATTGAAACAGAATGCTGGTTAAGTCTCTGGCCCACCCTCCGAACTTGGTACACATGGACAAGGTGAATGCCAACAGCTTGGACTCATGCGTGACTATTGAAGACCTGCCCCCAAAGATCCCCCCATACTCCAAGCTGCAGGATCTGGTGAACTCACGGGGGCCAACTCGCCTCACACCCAGCCCTGCCCCAGTACTCAACATAGACTCGCCAAGTTGCTTTTCTGGGCAACCTCTGTCACTTAGCAGTTCACCTCTACTCTACCCCAAGATGTCTGGAGTTCACCGAAGCATGGAGTCCCTCTCATTACATATGAGCCTGCCTCCAAGTGTAGAACTCCGGGACCAGAATGAATCCATAAGCAGGGCCACAGGCACCTGGGGGGCGAGTACTCGGGCATCAGTGACATTGAGCGACAGGTGGGTTGGGATGCATAGGATGGTGTCTTGTTTGTAGGGTCTACAAGTGCAAATGTTTTAGCATACTTTAGATTTTGTTAAAGATTTTGTTGTGATGTTTTTTTTTTGCGGTAACCTCTTTACATTCACATTAACGTTTAAAAATTGTGAGCAGAGTTAAAGGCCTACTATTACTTGTTGCGTGTATGCACTGCCCTCTGCTGGTCAGAACACCTTATAGCTATTAAGTAAGATGTTTTCGGAGATGACGCTTTATGACCGATTAAAATGGTGGATTTTAACCAACATTGCCATATGCAATGCAATAATGCAGAGCTGGTCAAGTTTCTAGAAATGTGTATTAATACTATGTACCGTTTAAAGTGTTATTATGGGATAAAGCATTTATTTGTGCTGTCCTCTACCTTCTCAGCTTACAAACTGATAGGAACACTTTACCCAAGCAAGGACTGAGGTACTTGTACTTTGCACAGCCATTTTATCTGAAAGAATATGTATCACCAGTTATTTACACATGTATTCTCTCTGTCTTCCTCCAGTCGCTATGGCAGCAGCCAATCAGAAGAAGGAAAAGAGCGCCGCCACTCCCACACGATCATGAGCATGACGGAGTCAGAGAGCCCACCCCAGTTACCTTCTCCCACCCACTTGAGTCAGTCCTTTACTGGCAAAACCCCACCCACCAATGTGGGTCAGTATGAGTATACCATCTTACATCATTTTATTATACATTTCAAAGTGTGGCTAGTTCCACTTTTCCAACTTTGTACCCATACCCTACTTGTACACTACTTATGTATAAATAATGTAAATAATAAATTACATTTCATATTTGAATAAATATAAATGTATATTTCTAGGTAGCTTTTTAAGTAAATGTGGAGAAATTTGATTTTGTAAGATTTGGTATGCATCTGCAGCCTATTTGATCCAATTCATTTTCATGAGTGATCACACACGCTCTGGACCATGTGTGTAATTGTTCATCTGTTAGTCTCTCTCTGTGTCTGTATCTCTCACACACGACACATGCACAAAGACACTCTGAACTCTAGTTGCTTCTCTTTGCATTTACATGTCAGTTCCCTGGTTTAATGCTTTATCCCTGACCCTTATATCTCTTTCAGTGGCTCCTATCCCAAGCTCAAACACCACCCCTCGCATCACTCGATCCAACAGCATTCCGGCCAATGAGGCGAGTTATGACCTGTATGCCAATTCCCCTCTGGGAAGCTCTATGTCACTAGCTGATCGGCCTAAGAGTATGATGCGCTCAGGATCCTTCCGTGACCATGGAGAAGACGGTGAGATAGTTATGTTCCTAATTTATATACCAAGAGTGTGATTGACCCTGCTCTCTAGGGATGCTCATGCGTTATCCACATTTGTTGTCTAGACCGAAGTCTCTCAGCGCTAATGTTTGTTTTATAATATTGTTATTGTCTAGAGGTTTTCACATCTGCTCGTTTGAAGCCAAAATATTAGCCCACTGGTACTTGTTACAAGCTTCTAAAACTTCTAAAAGTAGTCATAATACATGAACTTATAAAGAAATAAGAAGTCATTTAAATAGAAAATCTAACTTTTCTGTATGTTTTCCAGTTGCAGATGTTGTTTATGTTTTTTGTCTTGTGCGCATGGTAGGGCTGTTTCTGACCTACTGTTTTTGGGTTTCCATGGTATGGAAAACTCCATATCACATAACAGCATCATGCTGGTATTCTTTTCAGTACCAGTGTACCTCCCTGCCCTATGTTCAACTCCGCTTGACTATAAACTTAATATACTATACTTCTATACTTCTTAATATACATCTTACTATAATAAAACACAATAATTTACAATTGTATATTCATATCTGACTACTATGGTTATATAAAAACAATGACTTAAAACTGAAGTGCAAACATAAATATGTGATTGGTTAAATCAGAAATAAAATAACTAATGTTGGTGCTTGTTTAATTTATTGTGATAAATAAGCTTGTGTTTATTACTACTAGTAATGTTTTAGTCTCAGTACCAATATATTTGAGTCCCTGTCTTTTTAGCATCCACCATATTCTGTGTTTAAAAGTCGCCTTTTATGTCATTTTAGGATACATTATCTTCCATTATTATCCATTACTATTTCAAGCTCACAATCATGACTCCTTTGTCTTTGTTTTTGCAGTTCATGGCTCTGTTCTGTCCCTGGCCTCCAATGCATCATCAAACTACTCATCAGTAAGTCGCTTTTAATACATTTTCAGAGGGAATTGTAACAGTGACAGAAACTTTGATATGATATGACATTGGTATGTTTTTTTTTAAATGCTATTTTAAAAGCCTTATTTAGATTTAGTAATTGAGTAATTTCCTTTGTTCCTGCTGTTTTTAAAAATTAAAATCCAACTTTTAGGGATACATTTTAAGATCTATAACCCTTTCTGTGCTGCTGGTAATCCAACACCCTTGCATTCTTGCTTACTCTTCCTGTATCTTTTCCTTCTTCTCATCTTGCGTTCTCAGACAGAAGAGAGAATGCAGGGAGAGGTAAGTCTGTCCTTGCAATTCCTTGTCTCCGTGCTTTTATGCTAGTGCTTTTGACTTTATATTTGTTCAAGCTAGTCCATGTATAATTGGATCATTGTGTACTGGCATCCATCCATTAGCTAGTAGGGTTCTCTTTTCATGATTCAGCATTTCTTGTGCTTATGTACACATCATGGTAAAAGCTTGCCTTTTGCTTATAGCTTATAATTCATTAGTGGTATTAGATGTTTGCAGACAGTAAACTTACATTTCGTCTTTCTCACAGCAAATCCGAAAGCTAAAGCGTGAGCTCGAAGCATCTCAAGACAAAGTGGCCAACCTGACCAACCAGCTGTCTGCTAATGTACGTACTAAAATGGTCAAAACACAGTGGATTTGTTGAACCAGCTGCTTTGAGTGAGATTTTCATCAACTTTATGTTGTTATTTATTTGCCTTGTACATAATATTCTATACACACTATGTAGTAGGATTTCAGTAAAATTTTCTTTCCAAATGTATTTGCTATAAATTTCCATCACGAACATTTTATCCTTTATGTATAGTTACAGTTCTCTATAACCAAGTCTCTCTGTTCAAAATTTTTTCAAGCAGATTTTGTTTTGTAGAGTGTGTGATGACTATTATGATGTAGGGGTCTTAACGTTAACGTCTTTTTGTTTTTTATGTACAGTGCTACCGTGTGTGTGTGTGTGTGTGTGTGTGTGTGTGTGTGTGTGTGTGTGTGTGTGTGTGTGTATATATATATATATACACACATACATACACACATGCATACATGCATACATTTAATGAATTATTTATATATATACTTCATGAAATGTATGTGTCTCACACAGACTGAAAGTTTGGACACCACCTCATTCAAATAGTTTTCTTTATTTTCATGACTGAAAATTGTAGATTCACACTGAAGGTATCAAAACTATGGATTAACACGTGGAATTATATACTTAACAACAAAGTGTGAAACAACTGAAAATATGCCTTATATTCTAGGTTATTTAAAGTAGCCACCTTTTGCTGTGATTACTGCTTTGCACACTTGGCAATCTCTTGATGAGCTTCAAGAGGTAGTCACCTGAAATGGTCTTCCAACAGTCTTAAATGAGTTCCCAGATATGCTTTGCACTTGTTGGCCCTTTTTCCTTCCCTCCGAGGTCCAGCTCACCCCAAACCATCTTGATTGGGTTCAGGTCCAGTGACTGTGGAGGCCAGATCATCTGGCGCAGCACCCCATCACTCTCCTTCTTGGTCAAATAGCCCTTACACAGCTTTCATTCTTATTGTTGTGTTTGGGGTCATTGTCCTGTTGAAAAATAAATGATGGTCCAACGAAACTCGTACCGGATGGGAATAGTATGCCGCTGCTAGATGCTGTGGTAGCCATGCTGGTTCAGTATGCCTTCAATTTTGAATAAATCCCCAACAGTGTCACCAGCAAAGCACCCCCACACCATTACGGTAGTTGGAAACAAAGATCTAAAATTTGGACGCATCAGACCAAAGCACAGTCTTTTCTGCTTGTTGCCTGTCCTTAGCAGTGGTTTCCTATCAGCCATTTTACCATGAAGGCCTGATGCACAGTCTCCTCTTAACAGCTGTCCTAGAAATGTGTCTGCTGCTAGAAAGGTGTGGCATTGACCAGGTCTCTAATCTGAGCTGCTGTTAACCTGCGATTTTTGAGGCTGGTGACTCCGATGTACTTATCCTCTGCAGCAGAGGTGAATCTTGGTGTTCCTTTCCTGGGGCAGTCCTTATGAGCCAGTTTCTTTGTAGTGCTTGAGCATTTTGTGACTGCACTTGGACACTTTCAAAGCTTTCCCAATTTTTCAGACTGAGTGAACTTCATTTATTAAAGTAGCCTAATGATGGCCACTAGTTTTTTCTTTACTTGGATGCTTTTTTTTTCTTGCCATAATACAAATTCTAGCATTCTATTCAGTAGGACTATCAGCTGTGTATATACCGGACCTCTGCACAAAACAACTGATGGTCCCAACCCCATTTATAAGGCAAGAAATCCCACTTATTAACCTGTTAATAAAAACCATTTCAGTTGACTACCTCTAGAAGCTCAAGTGTGCGAAGCAGTAATTAAAGCAAAAGATGGCTACACTCAAGTATATCATTCCACATGTGTTAATTCATGGTGTGAATCTACAATTTTCATAGTCATGAAAATAAAGAAAACTCTGTCGTAATTTTTGTGACGTGTTCACTTTGCCTCAGCATGCTGGATATCACTTGGATGATGATGATGACTTTCTTACTAATTGTTAGCTGTCTTTGTGCACAAGGAATGGAATGCTAATATAGAGAATACATTGCACAAAATCTGCCCTCTCCTGCCAAACACAAACATTTGAACTCACTGAAACGACGCTTTTGAACAACATGTTGCATTTGTCATTCAGTGAAGAGACTCCACTTGTAAGGCTGCCCTTACAATAAAGCATATGCTAACTGAATGCTCCAATATTGACAATGCAAGAATAAAAAAATAAAGTACAACTTACAAGAATAATACTGAACTGGAATGATAAATTTGTTTGGGTGGTGAGTATTTCAGTAAAAGTAATTTGCTCTTTGAAAAGAATACCTTATAATTAATGATGTCATTAAATATCCTGGCTATATTAGCAGAAGGTGGCATGGGTTTAAAATGGTTTTTTTAATTGATCCATACCCTATACGTTACTGCTGTGAACCTGGTCCATTTGAGTTGCTTACAAAATGAGCTATAGCAGTGTTTTTAACTTGTTTTCTTGAAAATATTTGTTGGTACTAGTGAAACATCATGGATACCATGGTTTACCTTGGCCAAGAAAATGGCAGTGTTGCTGGTTCCACTATTAAATCTCGCCAGAGGCTTCAGTCTGCTCCTGGTAAGCTCTACCCAAACATTGTGTCCAACACACAAGGCACTTGTTTCTAGCACGTTTGGTGAAACGTGTTGAGGAAAGCTTGCATTACATGTCGTAATGCTTTGTTATAGAGAGGCTTCTGAAGACCCCACTGAAGTCACGACTTGGTGTTCCTGCTCAGCCAGGCCGAAAAGCTTTGGGTACAGTCAACAAGATTGTAACTACTCCTGCAATCTCTAACAAAGCTGATACACTCAGTAAACCCATTGCTTCACAGGTTGGTAATTAAAATATCACATTTCCCTGTGGATTATTTAGCTTGTTAGCTACAGCTTCTGTTGATAATTTCGTTATGCTTTAATTGTAGTGTAACGTGGCCCCTCAGCCTACTGAGCATTATCCAGAGATTGAGATGTGCTTTCCTTACAACCCGAGTGGTAGGTCTATTTGAATACTCATTTCATGGGTGGCTGTGTGAGGGGTTTTTTTGATGGGGGAATTCCTCTATTATGCCAGACTATGGTACTGTTTTGGTCCCTGTTCATTCGACTGGCCAATTAGTCTCATAACCAACTCTTCCGGTCCATTCAGTCAAGTGCACTGCATGACAGCGGCACAACCACACAAACGCTTTGTCTATGGTTTGTCTGCCTGATCAAATTGTCTGAAGTGATTTAGTCATTAGGAGACGATGTGCCTCCCAAGAACTTCCCACTGAGGACTCCTTTTAAAATCTATTACCAATTTTAATAGTCATTTATTTAAATTATAATATTTACTTGATGTTACTATTACTTTAATCATTAATCAGTCATTTTGAGCCTTGGTCCTCCCAAGGTTTCTTCCTTCTGTATTCAGGGAGTTTTTCCTTTCCACTGTTGCCCTAGGCTTGCTCAATTTGGGATTTACCTTTTATGATAATATAAGATTGTAAAGCTGCTTTAAGACAATGCACCGTTGTAAAAAGTGCTAAATAAACAATTTACTTGAATTGAAATTTGAAGTGTTAAGCATATTACCCCATCACCCTCCCTCCATTATGTTGGATGACTGTCGGCTAGGAGTACAGGAATGTTTGAAAATGCATTTAAAAATAATTTTTTTTTGTTTTCTTTGACTTGTGATTCTTCCTCAGACTTTGAAGAGTACAGTGTACCTGATGAAGTCTGCCTCAGTCGCTTTTCACTGGCTGGTTTGGGAAAACTTCCTCTACCTGTGCTGGAAGAGGATTACACAATGATTGATCTCTGCATGCCACTGTCTCCAGTCAAAATTCCACCAGGTATTCGCTAGCATACTAGTCACGCCAAGTGTATCCCATGAAAAGGCAACTAACTGATTTCTCCATCCGTAGAAACCTGCCAAGATGAGCTGACAGCATTTCTAGAAACCATCAGTGAACTGACTGTAGATTTACCTCCAGAGTGTGAATAGTGAAACTAACCTTTTTGTACAGTTTTTGATGTTCTGTAATGCTTTTAATGGATTTCCAACTTTGTCAATAAAAGTTCATTCAATTTTATCCAGTGGTTTTAATTCTAGTTTTTACACGTACTACTCACAAAAAGTAGGGGATATTTCAGTTTGAAGTATCCCATAATTTTTGCAATATATTCAAAGCTTTAAAAAATTAATTTAAAACCATTACTGTACCTTTTTTATTGTTATAAAAGCTCTTATTTTTTTTTATTCTATTTTTTTGCCGAGTTGAGCAAATTCTTTACTTGCTTTCGTAATGTCAATCAAACATCCTATAAAATGTGTACCAAGTACCCTTGTACATCCAGCCTTGACATGCGACAAACCATTTTCTATAACGATATATGGGATATTTTTAGTACCATCAAACCAAAGACTGCTCAGTTTCCTGGCAATAACAGATCTGAAAAAACACCTGTCGCTTGAGGTTCGAGAGTTGGAACCTGCCTGGGTGACGCCCTATACTCTGCTCTACTGCTAACTGTCCTTCATACCCATTCCTGCCATGATGGCCCAAGGGCAATTGTGGTGTTAATGTCCAATTACTGTTACCTACCCACATCCATCCCAAGTAATCCAATATTTCTTTACCCCTAAAGAAATCTCTCCTAATTGTGAGCAGTGTAGTCTTTTTTTCCTATATGAAACGGTTATGGAGTTAACATGCTTCTTCTAGTAATGCTACGCATGGAATTAATTGCCATAATGCAATGAGAACATGCAATTTCACTTATAAAGTCACCTGTTGGCCAGATTCAAATCAAGTTTTAAACAATATTAAACCAAATTGTGTGCACAGAAATAAAATGAAACGGCTGTGGCATCTTTTTGCTTGAAGTTACCAACAATGCCTTTATGGACAAACTTTTGACACGGGTAGGATTCAGAAGTGGCTTTGTGGTGGACATACTTGCACTTTCCATAAGGTTTAAAGGAAATCTCAAGCCGCCATCTGAAGGGACATGTATTAGCTATGCACATTAGTCTGTTATTCTTAATTCTTATTGCTGCAGCAAAAGATTAGAATACAAGTGCAGGCAGACGAGTTATACCCACACCAAAACCTAATCAGTCTACATTGGAGCAACATGGGTGTATTGACTGTGCTTTCTGCAATGTACAGTATACTCCACCTTAACACTTGGAAACTTGTACTTATCCAGATGTCATTCTGAAAAATGGTCGAGCAGTGTGAATGTGTAGGAAAAGTCTTATTCTTGTATATTGAAGACTGAGTGGAGCTTCACCTCACGCATACCACCATCTGCACATATTCTGTAGGATTCTGCAGGATTATTTAATGGCTTAAAGCTCCAATATAAAACAGCCATTACCTCATAAGTAACATGTGACTACTAAAATGCAAGTTAAGCTTCCTTACACAAGAGGGAACTGTTGGGATTGGTATAGGTAATGACCCTTGTGGAATCCCATCCTTTTCTGGTATTTTACCAAATGCTATTCATTACATTGGTATTGAGGGGATGAAAAAGCCTTATTTTTCACCTTTGTAGCTTACTCTATACCCTTGCTAGAACTACTGTATATTATCATCTCTCTCCAAGACGTTATTTTATTTTTTCTAAGTGAAACTTAATAACCCATACTTTTGTTCCTTCTCTATCACCAATAATTCCATCTTTCATTTCCCTCTTGTTTAATATACAGTATGGAAATACTACCTTAACAGATCCACGAAATTACACTGCTCACAAAAATGCCCTAATTTTTCTGAGCAGTACACTTGAAACAGTTTGAGCAGGATTTCCATAATATCACAGTGTCTTTCTGACATTAGAGGCACAATGTTAATAGCACCACTTAAGGTCTTCAATGTTTTCAACAAAACTGGGTAAATAATAATTTACATAACTATTCATAAAGGATAGTGACGGATTTTGCACATATTTTTTTTACCCATCCTCCCTCTATTCTTGCTCACAAATTCAGCCAACATTCAACTTACTTGTTCCCTATTTTCACACATTTCTTGTGACGTATTACCATGCTCCAACATTCTTTCTTTCACAGTCAGTCTCCAACAAGTGGAATGTGAAGAGTCTCTGCAGTCTGCTCAACTGCTTTTCATGGCATTCAGTGTTTGGTTTGGGTATAGTCCACTGTAAAAGTAAATGGAGTAGGTCTGGTCATTAGCAGGTGACGTCTCCTTCCACAGTGGTATGACAAAGCAGTACATGAATGGGTAAAAGACAGAGGGCTGTAGACCGGACTTGTTCATCTGTTCCAAAATAGCACCTCTTATACAAATGCTGCTTGTATTGTCATTTACACGGAGCCAAGCAGAATGAAAGTGCACCAGCTTTCGAACACATTCCAGAACATCTCGCCCATGAGTACTTCCCTCAAGTTCCCTTCTTAGATTCCCATTCCTGAAACAAACAGTACAGTTTTCCATCAGACACAATTTATCATACTGTTGTCTAAATATACATTGTGGTAGGTGTAAAGGAAAATGGTTCAGCTAGTTGGAAACTTATATTTAGCACATTTACATAACTACCAATGCTAGCACCATTGCATAACAATGTAACTGGTGATAAGGTTAATATGCAAGTTGCCTTGACCATTAATTACAATGACCATGTGCTATTTACATGGGATTGGGGATTAACTGTAATAAGTAAGTAACTGTAGTAAGTAAGTAATGATAAGTGGAATATACTTATCCCCATCTTTGGTTCAGGAATGGGCATTCCAATTCACACACATGGCATCTTTCACTCCCTGTTCAATCCAGTATTGGCCTGCAAGTGGGTGCAAACTGTGATGTCCTGGCCTCCTTACAGGTAGGTACAGGCCTTTTGATGAGGTAGCTTTTCTTATGGTTTTGCCATTCATTTCGTCACTGCCTATTTGGTTTCCCCAGTGTACAATTCCCAGCATACATCCTGGCATGTGACATGCAACTGTTTTGCTATTATTAACATCTATGGAATCACCACTGGTTTACGCTTAGACAGAAGTTGTTTTTCTCTTTTCTCTTTCACCTGCTAGAGCACTGGTTGGGTGTCTTACCAGCTTTGCCGATAGCTCAGTGAATTAACGGCCATGGCCATCAAACTGTTCCATTGTTATGCAGTGGTGCTGGGGAAGTTTCCAACTAGCTGATACTGCAGAGATTACTCAAGAAACTGAAGATGATGAATTAATGCTCATGCATCAAGATAAAATGTAGTCAAGTTCTTGACACTGCAAATTAGTATTGGTAGCTTGTGGGTTTGACCTGTTTCTGATTAACCAAAATCTAATTTCAAAAACACTGTTTCTGTATCTCTATGTACAAATGCTAAACATGCTCTGTGAATGTTTACCTTGGCTTTCTGCATTACATTTCCTTTTGTTGATGCATAGATGGATGAAGGGCGCTTGCGCAATTCAGAGGCACAGTTAACTGGGAGGAACGTCTCACTATACTGCTTGTCAGTTCTCTGGTTTTTCTAAAAAAAAAAACAAACAAACAAGACAGAACTTTTACTTTAGTTGTCCAGATTCGAAAGGACTGTAGACAACATTCGATTGATAAAGGCACTCTATACCTTGATTAAGGGCTTGCCCTCTTCTGGTGCCCCCAGAACTCCTTCAGCAAGAGATTTCTTTAGATTCTCCTTAACCTCAGTGAGTTTGAGCTCCAGGTCTACACGTTCTCCTTCCTTTATCTGGCAGCTTTTCTCCAGGTGTGCCACACGCTCCTTTAGAACCAGCCACTGCTTATCTGTATCAGCAAAAATGCTACTTAAATTACAAACCATTCTGAGAACATAACACACTATATGATTTCAGTTCAGGCATCAAATTGTAATATACTTAGCTCTTGCACACTAACTGGTAATCAGCAATAAAATTCACTTTTGGGTGTAATTCCTCCCAAGAGAATAAAAACATTGTGTTCCCGTGCTCTGCGGTAGAAAAAAACCCTCTCGCATCTGCTCTATTTACAAACAGATGCCTTGGGTTCAACATTGCTTTCTTGGGAAAAAAAATAAAACAGAACTACAAACTATGGTCAGTAGATGGAGCTAGAGACTCGCTTCACCAAAACCTCAGAATTCACATGATGTGACATGCTCACCACATGAAGTGCCTTTAAGAACGTTGTAATCAGTCACAACTAAAATCCGTTAACTGTTACAGTGACAAGACAGCTACACTAAGCAGGTCTTGCGAACAAGACAAAACTGCCATGTTCTCATTGAACACTTTTATTGAAAACATAATAAAAGTGTTATCCGGTTAGTTCTGAGGATACAAAAACTTGCTGCCACTGCCGCTCAGCTCTGTAGGTTTTCATCTGGCTGTCAGTTTCTTGTTAACCTGAGATTTATTCCCAATTAAATTGTTAATTTAGATCAGATCACTGAGAAATTAAAACCACACAAGTCAAGCGTGGACAGCATGGTGTCTCGATAGCACTGCTGCTTCAGTGTGGGTTTACTTCGGGTTTCCTCCCACTGTCCTGGACCTCAGGAAAATAGCATTGTCACACTTTTTCGACTTATACATAATTATAAATAAATAAATTACCATGTGTAATGTAATGTAATGTAATATATATATATATATATAATCTAATTTCATTAACTGGATTCTCTTTGTCTACTTTTGTAGAAAAGAAATAATGACTTTTAGGTCACATTTATGCACATATCTAGAAAATTATAGTGGTTCACAAACTGTCAAGTATGAACTGTATGTACGAAATGTATGTAACTGTATGTAGATGTTATCCGGCCATAACGTAGACCTTTGAGAAACCAGCACTGACACAGTAACTTGTAGCACTGTGGTAGCAGTCATTAATGGTACCGTGTTGAAAATAAGTCATCTTTAATCTTTTAGTTCTGTGACCGTGAGCCTGTTTACATCTTGCATTACTATGCGTTTTTGGTGAACAGATCATGTTCAGATTTCACTTGACCACATGATTTGAGATTTCTCAGATTTGAGAAACCACATTTGCTGTTGGTCAGAGGCAGATCTACAAACCCGATTCCAAAAAAGTTGGGACAATGTACAAACTGCAAATAAAAATGTAAAGCAATAATTTACAAATCTCAAAAACTGTTATTGTATTCACAACAGAACACAGGCAACATAACGAATGTCGAAAGTGAGACATTTTGAAATTTCATGCTAAATATTGGCTCATTTTTTATTTTGTGACAGTAACACATATTAAAAAAGTTGATTTTACTTAGATTTTTACTTTCTTTCCAAGATTTTACTTAGAAAAGTAAAAGGTACAAAAAAGGAACATAAAAGAGGACCAAATTGCAACTCATAAGGTCAACTGACAATAGGTCATTAACATGACTGGGTATAAAAAGAACATCTCAGAGTGGCAGCGGCTCTCAGAAGTAAAGCTAGGAAGAGGATCACCAATCCCCCTAATTCTGTGCCGTCAATTAGTGGAGCGAAATCAGAAATGAGTTTGAACATATCATTTACAGTGCATAATATCATAAAAAGATTCAGAGAATCTGGAAGAATCTCTGTGCGAATGGTCAAGGCCGGAAAACCATACTGGGTGCCTGTGATCATTGATACTGAACTGGCCATCCTGCAGTCCAGATCTTTCACCCATAGAAAACATTTAGTGCATCATAAAACTAAAAATACGACAAAAATACCTTAGACAGTTGAGCAACTAGAATTCTACATTAGACAAGAACGGGGTAACATTCCTATCTCTCAGCTTGGGCAACTTATCTCCTCAGTCCCCAGACGTTTACAGACTGTTGTAAAGAGAAAAGGAGATACAGTCTCACAATGGTAAACATGGCCTTGTCCCAACTTTTTTTTTTACATGTTGCTGTCACGAAATTTTAATTCACCTAATGTTCTCTTTAAATGATAGATTAAATGATACATCTTCTCAGTTTAAACATTTGATATGTCATTTATGTTCTATTCTGAATAAAATATGAAATTGGGAAATTTCCACATCATTGCATTCCATTTTTATTTACAGTTTGTACTTTGTCCCAACTTTTTTGGAATCGTGTTTTTAATACAAGTGTAAATGGAATGCAGTTTCTCTAGCCGTAGAGAATTGCACAAGTGGAAATGCATCTGCTGCTCACGCAACACTAACAATGGCGAAACTGGAAATGTTTACACAAATATTTAATGTTGGTACTGCTGTGTGAGATCTGTTGTGTACTGATGTGCGTATCTACTGGTGTTCAAGTCTGATTAGTACGTGCTCTATTTTGTTACATCGATGTGCAAGCAGTCTATTGTAGGAACCCTCCACCACCCTAACCATTTACAACCTCCCGGAGCTGTCATCCTTTTGGCAATGTAATGTAATGGTGTAGGAGTGCATTCCACACTAGACACACTTTCCAGACACTTTCCACATGTATGGCTTTTTCTCAAAATCAGTGGTCACGCCTTCCCACAAATGAAGTTGAAAGACTAGCTTCATTCACAAAACAAGGACAAGTATTTTTTGCCTTTGTAAAATCATCCACAATTCTCCCACACCAGTCCTCGTGGATTTTAGGAAGTAAAACAGAAATGATGTGTGGTGTGATTTTACTTGGGAAAGCAAGAACAGATCTCGTCTGGTAACAATGAGGATTCATCTTAGTGCATTCATCAGCATCAGTAGCTATTTACAGCAAGAAAAGGTTATAGCAATACTAGACAGCCATATTCATGCGGGTCAATTTAGAGCAACCAATTAACCTCAATGCACGTCTTTGAAATGTACCCACAGTAAACCCAAATGGGGAGGACATGTAAACTCCACACAGGAAGATTCAGGGGTTAGGATCAACCTAGGGATCTCCAAGACCTGTTAGGCAACCATGTTAGTTTATTGCATTATCCTGCTACCCAGTGCAATCTGGATATGAACCACGTCTTAATGCAAGGTGAACCAGGCAATGTGTGACTTTGGATCAACAATCAAATCTGCTTTATATCCACCCACCACTTTTCAATAACTAATAAAATGTTGGGATGATGGGTCACTGCTAACATTGAGCGATATAAAGCTCTATTGGAGTTGCACACATATTTAAGTGCAGTGGTGCTATGGTGAGAAAATGTCATTTTAGAATGAAATAAGCTCAGTCTAACCTGTTGCACCCTTCATCCTCTCCTTGGCTTCTCGTTTTTCCTTGCGCAGAGAAACCAGAACATTCCTAATGCTGTCCCTCTTTCTCTCCAGCTCCTCTTTCTCTTCTAGGTAGC
This sequence comes from Parotocinclus haroldoi, assembly GCA_034779995.1. Classification (NCBI taxonomy): domain Eukaryota; kingdom Metazoa; phylum Chordata; class Actinopteri; order Siluriformes; family Loricariidae; genus Parotocinclus; species Parotocinclus haroldoi. The sequence goes on from JAUZST010044830.1 coordinate 30,298, forward strand.
GACGTGCATCCTCTTGTGCTCGCGTTTTCCCATACCGCCCGTACTGATTTGCGTCTGAAAGGTAAAAGGCCAGGGTCAGTCTTTGGATGACTATGAGAAGACGGAAGAGTGACAATGCAATTAACACCTCCGCTGAGTGTTAACACACTGGGAAGGCAAAGCACAGGGCACAGAGATCAAACTTAAATGCATTATAAAGCTCAGGTTGCACCGTCTGGTCCATGCTTTTGAAGTGACAGTGTGGGAACTCTCAGACCACTTTGAAAACTGGTGGGAGGAATTTAAAAAAAGCTGAGAGAATGCTTGTTAAAAGGTTATTATAAATTATTACCCTCTATAAAAAGGAACAATTTAGTATTGTATACGTAATCCCTATCCGCTGCATGCATGATTATAACAAAAGAAAATTATTTTACATCTACAATGGAAGCATAAGGGCAGCTTCGAAAAAATGCAGTTATAGAATACAAACTTAGGTATAATACACCATTACATACTATGAAAAATGTGATTGATTTACGTCATGGATTAACAGTGGAAAATGCTATCAAGAGATGCATTTGATTAAGGAGAAAATGTGAAGACAATAAAATAAAAGAAATTAACTCAATTGATTAACTCAGGACAATAAAATAAAAATAATAAAAAATAAGGAGGGCACAGTAGACTAATGATGCTGGCTGTTTTCAGATTTGGTATGCTGAGAAAAACACCCAACGACTTTAAAAGAGGCAGCATCAGTTTGTTGTATTTTGTGCAGGACTAAACAGATAACGACTGCATTGCATTCTGGAAGAATTACACTAGTCTACAGCCAAATTGGTTCAGACATGGAAAAGAGTCTAATTATGAGGTGCTGGCAATGAAAATTATATTTACATTTTGAAAGTGGTTCTACTTTTCATGATACAGGGGTGCATAGCTAATTCTCACAGCCTTTGATGCAACTATGCATCATCAGTATTGAATCATCTCTGAATGACCTATGAAAGCTAGATGATGCAATCCTAATTAAACTTGCATCACACAACTCAATTTAAAAATAAATCTTGCAATCTCCCCCTATCGGTCAGGCAGCAGTTTTACCGTTGGACTTGCCAACGGTATGAATAGGATATTAATAAAGCAGATAATTTCTGCTATATCTGTGGTGAAGTGACTTTTAAGTCACAAAAGCAAGGCTGACTAATGACCAACATCAGTGGTTTATCTGTGGTGACTTCAAGGTTGTTGCCCTCATGTCTGATCTTCATGGTAAATGGGACAGAACAGCATTACAAAAAAAGAGACATTCAGACATTCCAGTATCTCTTTTGCAATTTCCAAATTTTATTGGTGTTCATTTGCAGCATGGCAAGAAAAAGGCTGGATGGGCAACACTAGTTGGTGGCAACAAATTTCCTTGGAAACAACAGGGAACAACTATGAAATATTGGTGGAAAATCTTTTTCATGCATATAAAAAACTTGGCTGTAACATGTCTTTAAAAATTCTAAAAAAAATCATGTCTTGCACTCTCATCTAGATTTCTTTGCACCAAAGCAATCAGTGAGCGATTTCACCAGGAAATTGTGTCAATGGGAAAAAAATAATCTGATGCTTCAATACAAGAGATACTTAAAAAGGAACTGAGGAGTCAGTTACTGAGGATATATCTCATACAGTCCAATGACTTATATTAGTTAATTTTTGTGCTTAGACGTTTGAGTTATTTCATGAATGTACATTTAAATACATTGAAGTTTCCTCTGGATCAGTCGGTGAAGTGCATGTTTATATTTTCAGATGTAGTAACTATATGTTACAATTAATTATGTAACAGTAAAACACAAACAAGGATTTCAAGGAAGCTAGAGGCAAATGACAGTTAATTGTAACATTTGAATTCAGCACAATCTAGAGAGTTTTGTAGACCATTTATTATTTATAATTTATTTAAAGTGTATTATTTACTTAATTTTGCACTTTCTACAACCTAATTATATTAGTTAACATCTAGGCCAATCAAGAACCAAGGAGTCTTGGTTCTTCCAAGGTTTCTTCCTTCTATTTTTAGGGTTTTTTTCTTCCCGCTGTCACCCTAGGTTTGCTCAATTTGGAATTAGCCTTTTAAGCTAATATAATATTGCAAAGCTGCTTTGAGACTATGCACCATTGTAAAAAGCATTATATAAATAAATTTGACCTAATACTTAATATATATATTAATACATTTATGGGGTGAAACATAGGGGTGTCACGATACACATAGCAATATTCTTTTTTTTTTTCGATACGAGCTGTGAATCAAATACATTAAGATTTTTTTATTATTATTTGCTTCACCGTTTCTCAACCCGCGGCTACAGAGTTGCAGCCATCTGCAGAGCAGAAGAGAGTTCTGAGGCATGCTGTAGTTTCATACGGCATCCAGTGGCACGGTGTGTAACAGGTGTGTTACAATGATGACGCCCAAGCAGTGTTTCGAGCTACTGGGGGAAAACGTCATTGTTTTGGTTAGCCTGCTGGAAGGATTAGCTGACTGTAAAATGGCTAGCGGAGAGAGCAAGACTGAGCTGGAACAACCAAAAACCACCCCCACATCCATCTCCTGTGTGGGAATATTTTGGTTTCCCAGTCTGTTACAACAATGACGGGCAAAGAATGGTGGACAAAACGGTAACTCTGTGTAAACTTTGCTAAACATGAGTATCAAACATCGGTGCTAATACTTCCAATATGCAAACTCATTTGCCGAGACACCGTCCAAACAAGTCACTTAGAGAAAAGAGAAAACACGAGTCACAGCAGCTGCTTCCTCCAACGGCATTTAAGCAGCCGCTAAGTCCTGATAGTGAACGGGCAAAGCAAATTACTCGCCCCATAGGGAAGTTTATATTTGTAGCCCTACTCTGTTGTAAACGATCTTGGATTAAATAATATAAAATAATAAAATAATTGTCTTTCTCCATGTTGTATCGAAAATGTATCGTTTCGTGGAGCAAAAACAGCAATGTGTATCGTATTGTGAAATTTGTGTATAGTTTCACCCCTAGTAAAACACTGATATATTGCTCAAAATATTTGTTGCCACTTTTTTAAAGCAGTGATTTTGTCATGAGTAACAGGGTTTCTGCTACACATCAAGCCTAATAACACTCATGACACAACAAAAGTTGTTTACTGCATTGATATACAAAACATAGAAGGACATTTCTTTGTATTTGCAAATTTAAGGTACTTACTTGAGCCATGGCGCTTAACAGTGACCTGAGGCTTGACTATGCTTCTGTCAGTGCTAGCAGAACGGCGTTTTATTAGAGACTTCTTCGTCCTTTCAGTATCCTGGTGTAAGCAGAAACAGGGTAATGCAATTTAAATACAATTATTCAGCTTTAATAAGAAGAATTTTACCAGTTTACCATTCAAACTTACACAAATGTATTTTTTCAGGCTGCAACAGTTCCCATATTCACCATGAAATACTCTTTACAATAAACATTAAACAGCTTAGTTCATCATCTGATTTATTTTAGACATACACTATGGTCTCTAAATGAGAGTAAAAAAGGGCTTGCTGCAGCAGTCTACATGGGTTTTTGAACTTTTCACTATAAATGTTTGCCGCTTGTCAGTGAAAAGTTGTATGCAAGTCTTGCTGGCTTATAGCCCTCCTCCCTTTGTGAAGGGGTCAGCATGTGGAAGGGAATGTCAACAAGGTGAATACCCCCATAAACTTTGGGGTAGAATGGTGACTGAAAGGGGTTATATAGTGTTACTGCAGTCAGCAGTTTGTGGCATAGTGGAAATAGGAAGAGGGCTGTTTCAACTGAATAGCTTGACATAGAAGATAAGAAGCTTGAAAATGGCTGAATATGCTTTGGTTTAAGTCTGCAGAGTTATCAGGGCATGTAGGTGTGCCCTCATCTGCGTCTCTTGTATTGATGGGTACTGGGTTTCGTATTTTGAAGCACGTTGCTTAGCAGGATGTAACAATATCACACAGGTGCAATCAAAACAGACAGGGCAATGCTAGATCAGAGAATTATGCTCTGTAGATACCTCTATATCTATCAAAGTGGGAACATCAGCCCTGTCTATGCTTAGACATGAACTTTTGTTTGAAGATGGTTCTTATATACCTTTGTTTCCTCATAAGGCACCTCATCATACGTCCTTGATTCGCTGGATGTGGCCCAACTGAAAATGAAAAGAGAAATTAAACATAGAAACACTGTGAATGGCAAAGTCAAATACATAAATATGTATAAAGTTTTTATCATCCACTTTCACAACACTCACAGGAAGGAGTATCGGGCAGCCGTACGGATATTGGCAATGGTTTCCACGTCCACGTAATCATAATGCAGGGACTCAGGATCAGCAGAGGAACCGGTTTCTGCCAAAAGAATTCCAAGCCAACGACCCATCTCTTCTGAGCAGCTCGCCTGACAAACACAAGGGAAATGACCTCAGGCAAAACATTATTCTGGCCTGAACTTTGACAGATATAATACTTGACTTTATCAAAGGTTTGCAACTGCGTTATTTAACGTTACATTTTCGTGGTGTACATCTTGATTTCTGTCTTATTTGTCCTGATTTACAGTGATAACATGCCATCAGAATTAAATAAAAGTGACCTTCAGTATGGCTTTTGTAATTCCTCAGTACCTCTAGTGCTGCCACCTCAGTACTTCCTCTCAGGATTCGAAGGGCAAAAGGGTGTTTGGGCCCAAAGCCTGGTACAACCTCACAGCCACGAAGAACAATGGAGTTGTGGGGGCTTCGTCGTCCATCAACCTTCTCCTGGTGTAGGTGGAGTGACCCGCATGTCACGCGACACCACTGCTCCTTCCAGCACTGATTCACCAGCACACTCAGATAACCTGCCAAGAGCATACAAACACACGAGTCTTATATAAATACACAGCCTTTATACTGCCACTCTCCTCATTAGTACTCCATGATTGCTCTCAGTTTACCCAGTGTGGCCTCTTGAAGCAATTTCTTAATTAAACAGATTGTGCGCCTTTACTATTCCCATTGCCAGCTGATTCTGCCACAGTGAAGTATCAGTATGGATGCTTAAAGTATGACTGACAAAATGCGAATAACTCTTACCACATCGAGGGTCCTTGTCAACTGATTGTCTGTTTTCTGGCAGAGGTGGCTTCTTTTTGGAAAATCCAATGATACTTGTGATCCTGCGCCCTGCGGCTCTGCTTACTGTGCCTGTGATCTCAGATAGCGCACCACGCTTGGGCTTACCTAAATAAAGACACCCAAGCACACAATATCTCTAAACAATGTCACCATTTGTGCTGCACCACCATAACAGAGCCCACTACTTAGTCTAGTAGTTTAATGTTATAGTGCCGACTGATGCATTTGTCTGGATGGCCTGCTTGTAAGGCTGCTTGCTATGTGCATAACCTGAGTGCAACATGCCAATCAATGCCTGGAACTGCACCAAAACCACTATAGAAATGTGGATAGGGACATACATAACTAGTAACATATATTAACATGGGTGTGCTTTTTAGATATAGCAATATGTTCAAAATAGCACGTCAGATATTATTTAAATATACATCAATACATTTACATATCGTTGCAGCACTAAAGTATTCATGGCTCTGGGTGTTGGAGAGCTGGAGAGATCACAAGAGATCTCCTGAAAATTCTCCTGAACCACTATATTAAACTACATCACTAAAAGTATTAAGGGTTTTAAAGATGCTAGAAAGAGGTAGGGATTTTCCCATAAGAAGTAATTGATCCCATAAAGATGCTCTTTATTCAGATATTTAATGCCATTTCCAGAAATTAAGTACACTCAGATAATGGAGTTGGACTGTACTTGTATTTTAAGTTTCTTGAAGCATTGTCTGTTCAATTAATCATTCTTTGCTATTTGGACAACGGAGATCCTGAATACAACACTAATAAGGTGGTCATTAAATGTATATTAAAGGGGTTGCACAAGGAAAATACACAAATGGAGCACACTCGAAAAGTTTGGAAGAACTCACAGTTTTCCCGACCGTCTCTGTAACTCTCTGTCGAGGGTACGCTGTCAGAGTCTGATGTGTGTTTCTCCAGAGATAATCTCTACAGGACAGAAAAAAACACATGGCAAAAAAGAACATTTAACAGTACAGCTGTCAACACATAATTGTTGACAGTTCTGCAATCAGACAGATTGTCATCACCAGAATCTTCAAACAATACACAGCTCCAGTTGAGAGTAAGCTCCAGGATACTGAGCTCATCCAGGAAGCACGGCTTTCCTACTTAATCACAAGCTACCTCCATTTTCTAAACTGATACAGTTCTCGGTTCTATACAATCTACATCTCTACCCAGTGCTAAATCAGACTATGTTAGAATCTTCCACACTCAAATGCCTGGGGTTCAAATTCAGCAGCTCTCTTTTACCTCTGCTTCTACATAATCTTCATTAATATCTCACACAGTGAACTCTCATTTGCTCTCATTTAAGAACAATTCTAGCTATTCCAATTAATTTACTGCTCTTAATGCTATATAACCTAAAGCACATATGGAGATTCATCTGCATAACCACCCAACCATTTGCCTCCTTTCTCTGTATTCCGTTTTCGATTAACTGTATATTTACAGACAATTTCTCGATTAAAGGTGCGAAAATGCTGTGACCCAAATGTAATATTACACAGGCAACACATCAGTTTAGTATCAGTTGCTATATTTGCTAAGGGTTCTTATGGTTGGGGATTATTACAGTAGTTTCAGCGAGATCACGAGAATCTGCATGGAATACCAAGGTTTCAAGTTAACTAGGTCTTGATCTTATGACACTCATTTTCTGGTACATTGTCACGTATTTTCGTAATAGTAAACAGTGTTTTCTTAGAACAACGTGGTAAAATGATCGGCCCCTGGAAACATTAAAATAAATGAATTTGTTTTGTTACCTTCTCGTGCTCTTTTTCTGGCTCTCTGTCTCTTTTACTGGGGATAATAAGAGATGCAGAGTTGTCCAAATCATTCCTAAAACTGCTTACTTCACGGACCACCTACAAGCACACAGAAATTGCAGATCAAAAAACCTAAGCTCAAGCACAATATTGGTCACATAGGAGGTGCCTCCACCAAAGGAATTCTTGTCTTGTGCAATATTGTCTCTGGCCTACACTCAGCCTGTATCTATTAAGCTGCATGTGTATTCTTGGTGGATAGTTAAGCACAGCTCTTGTTGCATAACCTGAAAAGTTTTTTAAAAGAAATAAAATAGAATAAGTTTACCCGAAGCCATTTCTCAGCTTGTTCTTTGCTCTGTACAGCTAATACTAAAGCTTCTCCACCAGGCACAGAGAAACGAAGTTCATGCTTCTTCTTCCGTCCATCCTTAGGTACATAAATGACGTTACACAGATTTAAGGGTAGGTCCATGTAAGGAGACTGGTCTTTGGAGCTTTTGTAACACTAAAATGGAAATCAGAAATTTCACATGTTAATACATATCTTATGCTTGGTGGCTTTCAGGTGAGATAGCCCAATCTGTCCGTCTACCTACAACAGCAGGAGGACAGATTGTCCTTCAACTAACCCCTATGTTTCTCTTTCTCACCCACACAACCTTTACAGTTTCAGAAGTGTATTCTTGTTTATATTCCTGATTATGAGGGATAGAATATGTTACTGATTGTAAATGACTATCTTAGTATTGAATTCACAAGTGGATTGCTTTTTCAATTTCTTTGAGAAGGGTAAACAAAGCAAACGCATGTTCTGTAATATAAAAAAAAACAACAACAATTTGGTCCACACATTAAGACAAATTTCTTTCACTCTCTCGCTCTCATCTATATCTTTAGTCCGCTGCAATTAAATGTGGGCTAGACATAAGATTGCAGCTTTTGCTGTTACAAACGTGCTACTGCATTAGATGGCATAATAAACAGAATGCATCTGACTATCTCTGTGAGGCACACTGTACCTGTAGTCTGTTCTCTCGGATGACAGTGAGTTGCTTGGCCCACTGGCCAAATCGCTTCTTCTTAAGCAGAAAGGCACAAATCTGGCAGTCCCTCACTGGAGCCATGGAGTTCTCCTCTGACGGCCACTGATGGGTTAAACGGTGACCTTTTTCCTCATCTTCCTCATCATATGACTCATATGAGCTACTCAGAGCGTCCGAGTCATTATCTGAACATCAAAATATTTCCCAACAGAAAATAGAAATCTTTGGTTAAAGTATAAATGTACTAGGTAGATGAGATGTGCTTCATCTACAATTGTTGACAGGTTGGTACATCTTTATTGCTCAGATGTAAAGAGGCAGCACACTTACAGGAGTTCTTACGCCGCCGGTTCATGCAGTTACTGGAGAAATTATCTGTGTCTTCATAGTATCCATCTTCAATGGAGTTTGGAGGACTAGAGCTACCTAGAGGTCAAAGTGGTTATGGAGTTGAAGGTTAAAGTAACAAAACATTTCTCAAAACACACAACCAACTTAATGAATTTTGAGTAGAGAGTTACTGATAAAGTAGTCTGTAAAGGTTTATGCAAAACATAATTTGTAATCCTGATAATCAAGGCCTTCCTGAGCTATGCATAATTTTCCTTTAGGAGCTGGGACCATTTTTAGCAACAGCTGTGGTTGTGTATTTCCAACATAATCATTTGTCTGTACAATGATCCACAACCACAAAACCTACTGCAAAGTGGGAGTGTTTAGAATGATTTGTTTACTGCTCTGTTCCATATCTTATACCAAGAGTTAATACTTTGTGATCTTGTTTGGGTATAATCTGCAATTTGTGGTGCAACTGTTCATATGCTACCATAAGAAATACAGTTCAAATAAAGTAATTACAGATTAGGTTTAGGGAGACAGAACTCACTGCGACTAGTGATGTATTCTGGCACAGTTCCAGGGCTGAGTGGTACAGCCTCCTCATAGTAATTTTCTGGAGGGGGTGTGGTAGGGAGCGGTGGTGGTGAATCTGGTGTTATCTACTCAATACACAAGTGAAAAAAGCATTACACAATAGCAGTAGCTTCACATAACTTCTGATTAATCTGCTTTTCCATGAAAGATTGTCAAATCCAGGAGGGTTTGATGCTGACTCCTGGAAAATAGTGGGGTGCTTATTTCAGGTGAGTCGAGAAAACCTGCCCCTAGCGGAGGAGGAAGTACCCCAGGATCTTGTTCACAAGTAATAACTGATGAACGATAGAGTGTATCAGATTGCTAAATAGACTGGGTCAGCAGAAGTATTTCTGCAGTCATAGCAGGTCTGTGATATTGAATAAGGGTATAAGTCACAGAAAGGTGAACCAAGCAAGGTTTATGCTCCCATGACAGGGTAAAATGTTTATTGGGTATCAGTATAACCCATTCTACTGCTGCTGCTGTACTTCATGATTTACCCACACCTGTAATCATTTTGGAACATGACTGTGAGGTCAGCTTCTGTTGTTATACAGTAAGTCCTGGCTCTCTTTCAATGCACATTCCAGTGAATTGACAATGTGTCTGATAGAGATGAGGTCACAGTACTGTGCAGCAGCCAAGTTCACCATCAAAGTTGGCAAACCAATTACATTAAGTACAACAGATATGTTTCTGAATTGACTTGTTGGAAGCTGAAACCTAAAATGTGTCATATTAGCAGTCAGTACCAGTATAACCCATTCTCTACTGCCACTGGTTGTCTAATATGGAATTCAACTTGTGAGTGTTGCTCAAATAGCAGACCTGAGATGGTTGTTTTAAATGTTTGTCTATTTCCTTTATTTCAGTCAAACACAAAAAGAGATTAAAAAATATCTGGATTATGTATGGGATGGTGCTACTTACAGTTTTACATGGAGATTTTTGGTTTGCATGGGTTTTGTCTTTATTGTGCTCCTCCACTTCAACTTTCAGGTCACTGACATTACAATCTGTGAATCAGATATGTAAACATCTGTAATACGCAATACTGACACATAAATGAAGTCATTAATAAAACACAGCAAGCCTTACCAAACGTCTCAAAAAGGGATTCCACAAATCTAGTGCCACTCCTACAGACAGAGGTGTTCATGTACATATATTCTGGTCCTGTAACTACAAAGGAAAACATATGCATGTTCAAATGAATATATAGAAACAGACAAAGGAAACCTGCTAATTTTGCAACACATATTGTGTGAACTTGGTTGTAGTCATTTTCATTTAATAGAAGTTAGGCTAGATAAGAGTAGAGCAAGTCACATTTTTTTTTACATAATGACATACAGTCCCCTCAAAAATGATTGGTTCCCCTATCAAAGGTGATTAAAAAAAGTGTCATAAAATTGACCTACTGGTGATTTTGCTTAATGTTGCGATAAACAAAGATTAGACCTTTTAAAGCTTTTAATTAAAGTCTGCAAAACACCATTGTTTAAATAAATAAATAAATAAATAAATAAATATGTGTGAGTTAAAGAAGAGGTCTCCAACCATTTAGATTACTCGACTGAAATGGTTAGGACTGCAGCTTGATTTTGCGTTCAGCAACCCCTATTTCTTTTGACCTGGAAGTATGTTTTGGATCACTGTCCTGCTGGAAGATTTAACGAAGACCTCTTTTTTTGTTAGAGCAACAATCCTACAACATTTCAGACTCTCCAGAATACAAAACAGCAGGTATCAGGTTCATTTCAGTGTAGTCATCCTAAAGTGTTTGTGGCCAAAAAAGCATAATTTCATTTAATCTGAACACAGAACAAAATTTCAGCCAAAGTCTTAGCAGCATTTAACAAACTCTAGGTGCTGACATTTTGATATGATGACAACTTCTAAATAATCTGCAGAGACCGAGGTAGGATTAGAAAATGGGCAGCCCCAAGAAGCTGTTGTTTTTCTGTTAACTCTTCAACATTGTTCCTTGTTTATTTTTTGGCTCTATTTAGCCTTCTCCTCAATGTGGGTTGCGGCCCTCATCCAACAAGATTGTCTAACTTCCAGTTTACTGGAGCCTTTTAATTAATATTTTCATAGATATGGGCATTTCCAGTCGAGTAGCTTTTTTTCAGCCATTCCCTGGCTTCAGGTCAAATCACTTTTATTAGAATTATTTCAGTTACCATATTGAAGAAAAATTGGAACTCAGTGTCACCTTATATACAGTAGAGTCTAATCCTATTATCTCCCCAACCTCTATCTTATGGTTATTTTTGGCAAGAATATGGCAACTTAACGATGTTACAAAAACGAGACAGAAAAGGCAGTGACATTTATACCTTTTGAGTAGCCCTCCAAATCGTATAATTACATTTACAATAAGATTAACAAATAAAAATGCAATAGCAATTAGCAGCAACAGAACAGCAAGAGCAGGTTCAAGATTGCCTTCGAGCTGCCAGCTGAGGGGAGATTAGAGAAGGTGAAGGCGACCAGTCGGCTGAAAATGCCTGGGGTAAAATGAGCAGAATTTCACTGCTGTCAAGACATTGTACATGAAGGGAAATCCATCCTGCCATCACAGGTGGTGAGAGATGAGTTTGGTGAGATTTTGGGAGAGGTTAGAATTTATATGCCCAAATGAAACAAGAATTCATGAATTAATGCTTGAAGGTTCCTATATATTCGTTGCCAAAAGTTGAGAATGGCACAAATTTTGGTTTTCACAAAAGTTTGCTGTTCCACTTTTTATGGCGGTAATTTATATTAACTCTAGATTGTGAGGTGTGATCAGATGAATTGCAATTAATTGCAAAGTCACTGCCTGCCATGAAAATGATCACAAAAAATACTGAATTTCAGCCCTACAAAATGGTCTGCTAAAATTCAGTGATGATCTCATTAGCTCAGGTAAACAGGTGATATCACTTTGTCATGCTGATAAGAAGAGCAGACTGGTTGCTTAATAACTGTGTTTTTTCCTTCAGAAGTTGTGTTCTGTTAACCATGGTTACCTCCAAGGAAACATTTGCAGTCATCATTGCATTGCATCAAAATGATTTTATAGGTAAGGGCATTGCTTGTAAGATAGCAGGCTGATCACCATTTATCAAATCAGGAACTTTAAGGAGCGTGGGTCAATTGCAGTGAAGAAGGCTTCAGGGCACCCAAGAAAGTCAAGCAAGTGTCAAAACCGGCAAAAAAAACACCAGAAACTGTGATCAACTCAAAGCAACTCAATGAACTGATATGCAGCATGCTGAGGAAAATTAAGGAGAGTTTTAACCCTGTAAATATTAAGTCTTTGCTTAAACTGGATGTATATGTCAGTGAAAAGTAAAAAAAATATATGCTAATAATTATACAAGATACACTTCTGACAAAAGGTTCTAAAAACATTAATGCAGCAAACTTTGTGAAAAATTTGTGCCATTCTTTTGGCCATGATTGTACACTCTGATCAACAAGTAAAACACACGTTTTTAAAATGTTGTTTCCAACATTTCCTACGGATGACATTAACTATTCGGTGTAGTTTTGTTAAAAATCCCTAACCCTAGATTTTTCTCTGAATTTCTCTAAATGTACTTAACTGATGGTTGGCTTGTTCAATTTTTTCACTGTGAGATTATGCTACTTCACTGACAGGTCATATTTTCCTGGGATGCCAATAATTGTAGAGGGAACTGTATACATATAAAATGGCATTTTAAATGTCTAAAAACAACCTGAAGGCTGCAGCTGTTTCAGTAGGTTCCTTACAGTACTCTTTTTCTCCTCGGTAGCAGAGTTCAAGGTCTCATGGTCCAGCAGCTTGAGCAGCACATTCAGTTCAGTAACCAAAAGCTCCATTGCTGAGGGTCAAAGGTAAGGGTTAGAGGCTTCAAAATACTACACTACGCAGATGTACATGTGTGTTATAACAACAGGCCGAAATGTATCAGCCAGACAAAAGCCTGCAATTCAAAACAGGAAACAAATATCAATTAAAGCATTTAAAACTTATAAAATGCATTTACAACTTTGCATTCTGGAACGAAATAAAATTCTCAGTTTATTGTATCTTTACATTAGTTACAGCCTCTTCGTGCAGCATGAGTTATGGGTGAGGGGTCGGAGGGATAACAACAGGTTAGTAGGCTTATAGCATGTAACGGGATGTTGGAACCTCCCATTAACGCTTTAAAGTTCCCATTAAGGGCTCTGTGATGGATTTTCCATCCCACATGTAACTGACTCTCCACACATGGATAGACATACCCATCAGCCCTCCACTAGGATTGCCTTTAGACATTCACTGAAGTCTAACTTCTAACTTTTTGCCACAACATTTGTTTTTATAGCTATTTTCATGTTTAATTAACAAATCAACTGGACTTTATCACTACTCATCTGTGGCATAAGTAGCTTTGTTACCACAGGACAAAAAAAAAAAAATCATCTGACGTGTATAAACCTGAGATACTAAAAGATGCTACTGCCCACATGCATGCTGAAAAAGACCAAGGCAGAATGGTGACCTAAAACAATCAGATTAATCAAAATACACAATGAGATAAAAATATACTTGGTCATTCATCTATTGAGGGAAATTATGCAATATTACATATATGTGAGAAGCAACAGAATGTGAACCTCTAGGATAATCAGATCATTTGAAGTTGAAATTAGAGACGGTCACTTTCAATTAATGAGATTACAATCAGATGTGTGTGGGTCCCAGAAAAATAGCTGCTGATGTGGCTGACTGAGGTCATAACAACATCTCTAATGAGTTTGGACTCCACAAATACACAGTCATGCAAATGGATGGTGTACAAGACCATTGCTAGACTCCTTAGCTGTGGTCAACCAAAAAAATATTGCTCCAAAAGCAAAGCATGTAATAGTCTGCAAGGCCAAAACAATACACTTTATAACCTGTAAGCAACCAAAAGCCTCTCACATGTTGGCCATTGCTAATGCTTAGGTGAGTAGGACATTGCACTGCTCACAAAAAGTATGGGAGATTTCATTTTGAAATATTTTTGGTTCCAAGGAGAAGATCACTGATCTCCAAAAAACATTGCTACAGCTTGCAATATTGCTATGTTACTGAATAAACAACCAAGTATAATACTTTGCATATCATCTCACAAAAGTGAGAACACCAATCACATTTTTATAACTATTTATTATATCTTTTCATGGGACAACACTGAAGATATGACACAATGTCAATCTTCTTCCACTCCTCCACAATGACATCACAGAGCTGGAGAATGTTAGACACCTTGCACACCGTCTGTTTTTAGCAAGGCAGCAATGCCACAGTTTCCAAAGGGAGGGGATCATGCTCTGCTTCAAAATGTCACAGTACATGTTAACATTCATGGTTCCCTCAATGAACTGTAGCTCCTCATCTTTTGCAGCACTGATGCAGCCCCAAACCATCATATTACTACCAACATAAGTATATCTCGGTCTCTTCACACCAGTTTCATCAGCCTCCTTAAAGTACAATCAACATATATTTATGTTTAATGAAAAATTATATTTATGAATTATTTCTTTGAGAAGAGCAAGTGTGCTCAGCAAACATCTTTAACTCTATGCATACGATGGCATAATTCAGAAGATAGCCATGCCAGAGCACACTGGGTAAGAGGGAAAGAAAAAGAAATAAAACAATAATTGTGCCCACCATGTAACTGGACAGCAATATTAGCTTGCCAGCTACTTGGACAATAAGATAATCCTCCCTAATCTTGAATTTCATTCAGAGGAAGAGACACGAAGAAACCACAAGGAAAAAAATTCTTTATTTTTTCTATTCTAAAAAATGTTGAGGCAATACGTATGGGCACATTTTCATATGAATGTATGAACAACACTATAACACTATAGTGGAATGTTTATTTATGATGTCAGTCCCTGTTTCTGACTTTTGTATCACTTCATTTGTCAAAAATAAAAGTTTTTTTCTAAGACCTTGCCATGTCAAAAAACCTGCATCAGGTTTTTTTTACCCTTCTTCAAGGGGTAGATACAAGTTTACAAACCAGATAAAGTTGCACATGTTAATGAAGCATCAATGCGAAACCCGGACAATAAATCTATTGCGAAAAAGGATCTCTTAACCTACCTATGGCAAAATACCTCACACTAGTGAATAGGCAGAGTAGAATAGACAGATGTGTGTATATGTTGTGTGAATGTGCATGTTTCAATGTTTAAACGTCCGCTTTCAGACTTGTTGACACAAGGCCCTGCTATGACAAAAAGAGCTGCCCCAGTGATTACCCCCTCCTGGAAACATGCCTGAGGAGCATCTTAATGTGGCATAACAACTAGAAGCCACAGTAGCAGTAGCAGAAATGTTGGCAGTTCTCTTGATACTGAAATAGCAGACAGAGTATACACTTGCAGAATAATGAATAATTTCATTGTTAAATTCATGGCAAACCATGGTAATCATTTATTATTTTTAGTAATATCATGTGAATGAGTTATTAAACAAAACATTGAAAACCTATGGACAGGTCAAGGTTAGACCATTCATAACCACTGCACCCACACTAGAAGTTTATCAAATTGCTTTTTTATACTTCTGTTTTCAAAGGAGTCATTACTAAGTGAGGCCTTAGATCACACTGGACAAGTTACCCAGTACATTAACACAAAAGGACTCCTCTGGGACCAGTTAGTACCAGTTTAAAACAACATCAAAGCAGAACGGCATATGATTCCCACAGCTACACACTCTTAGAAGAGGAGATCAAACACTGAACTCGTCTTTATCTTCAGCTGCACCTGTGGAGGGTCACTTCCAGAGCCAAGTACAATGCTGGCCCAAATGTACACTTCTCTTCCAAAAAGCCACACGTGGTCCGTTCTGATAATACCACATGAAAAAACACTGTACTGTGAACACAGAACTCGACACCATGCTCCAAACCGTGTCCAACCATCCTCCAAGCAACGTTTACCCTAAGCTTGTTTTGTTGTTTTCTTTTGGACTAAGACCGTCAAAAACACTCTCCATCTGTCAGTGAGATTGGTGAGGCATATCACACTGAATTATCTAATTTTCTTTCTCCATCTCCGAGAAATAACCTGGAATGTACAGATAAATCTAACTCTGTTAAGGAAGACATTTATAAAAAAAAGACAAAAGGTGGTTTCTCCACAGCAGAACAGTGTTTTAACATTCACCAGTTCACACAATAGAGTAAAGCTTAGACACTGTCCTCACATTCTCTAAAGTAATGCAGAACTTTTAGTTGGCAAAAGCACATGAAGACAAAAACTGAGAACAATTTAAGTTGTTGCAAGAACCACAGCTCCACTCAAGAACACACTAAACACATAGGTTAAAGGTGTATTTATGTCAGACAGACAGAAATCAAGCTATTTGTGCTCTCTGAAAAAATCTCATTTAAAAAAAAAAAGAGTAATAATGAAATAACGTATCACAAAATAAAACGTAATAATAAAATTCCTACCATTTCCAGCTGCTGTGGAAGCAGCCAATCCGACCATCTTCTACCTGAATGAAAGTCTTACAACTCAGCACAAAATCAAAGTAAACGTATAGCTACTGCATAAAGGAAAAGACACTTCATGCAGCAGTGGGAACAGACAGTAAGTGATTCGGCATAGGTGTGCTGAAGTCACCTTTATTTCTCCCACTTCCTCCCACTCACTCCCTCTCTGATCTAGAGATGACTGAGTATAGTTGTGCAGCAAGGGAATTTACCCTCCCTTTCTGTGCTATCTGATGTGTCATCGGGGGAGGGTGTGTTTGTATATCTAGCCAGACAGGCACCCCCTGACCAATCCCTATAAGCAATCTGAAGAGAATGCTAAAGGATTCTGGTCCTCTCTCTTTAGTCTGCAGTATTCTATTTCTATAACTCTTAGTATTGGTGTGCCCCATGAAATATTCAGCCAAACGTATAAAGGTTAAAATATATTTGGTTGATTATAAACAAAAAACAATGTCTGCACTCTATCAGTCATAAAATTAGCCTTTGGCAGAAATCACAGCCTCTTTTATTCTAGCTTTTTGTCCCCACACCTCTTTGCAGAACATTTCTGGTTCGCAGCATTTTTTAGACCCACCTACAAATAACATAACAATATGTGGATTATAGTCTAGATTTCTAGACAGACAGACAGTTACTTGGGCATGCCCATGGCTTTTGAGGTGTAAACACAACACCTTAAAAGGCTTAAAGGGTGACAGAATGTAATATCCTCTGGAATTGTCTACATGTGATTTATACTGAAGACCTCACAAGGCAAATGAATTCCAAAATCATAAAAAGCTATAAATAATTGTGTATGCTGTACTTTCATAAATATGTTTAGTTCAGCAAATAAACATTGTTGGAACGACTATTGAGGCACAACTCTTGTGCATACTACAATAAAAGAAGCACATACACACTCGTACTCATTTTATACATAGAAGAAGACCTTAGATTAATACAGTTTGCATGTGTCCATGTTGTGTGACCAGTCTAAAATATTAAATGGGCATTTATTTGGACAACAAATTAATGGTCTAGCACATGGTATATCTAACTGAAGGTTAACTATTACCTTAAATGTTCCATATATTGCTCTTTTTAATTTAATTGTTCCTCAGTGTGGTAAATAAAATATTGTAGTTAGTAGTGGCAAACAACTCATTTTCACTCACTCAAGTCTCATTTTCCCAACATGCTGTCATTCTAAATGGTTATACTGCATGTAAAGGAACCTGCTGTCGCAACGTAGACGCGAAGATGTACAAGCAAGTGGGTGAATTTGTTTACTATCGCCAATAATTCTGTTCCCTATGAAGTAATAGCTCTGTATGTTATGTAAAACAAGGAATAGTGATGTGACCATTTCAGATAAAGCCTAGAACTACAGTTGCCTCACAGACATGTAAATGTGATTAACAGCAAAAGTAACTGCTGTGGATACACACCCACTGATCATTATTTCTACTTCTACTTCTTTTAAATCAGTGCCATTTACCATACAGAAATACTTTTTAAAGTCTACAATTACAGAAACAAGTCTGTCCGTTTCTCTATATACAACTTCAAATCACAAAAGGATAGGAGACTATGAAAAATGGGCTAGTAGTGACATAAAAATAATAATAATAATAATGATGATGATGACTAAGTTTATTCTAATAATGATTTGTTACAAAAGCAATAACTACAAAAGGCTTAGTCTTTTTTGAGAAAAAAATATGGGAAGAAGATCTCCATTTGTCAGCAGAAGAGTAATAAAGTTATTAAAATGTTTAAAATAACGTTCATCAAAGCAGGCATGGACTTCAGAAGGCATCAGCTTCTGTGGGCCCTGGGCACAAACAAACATACACTTTAGACATTCCAACTGATTGAACACAAAGATATGCGAGACGAAACCAGAGCACCAAGTGTAAACTCAAGTACACACAAGGTCATACAAAATATCTATTTGAACTTAAATCAATTAATCAGAAAGTTATTTTCATGTGCTCATTCCTGAGTAAAGTACTGAGATTTGGACCAATGTAGTTATTAAAAAGATTTCATATCGTTACAATGGTAAGTAAACAGTAAAAGAGTGTAACATCCTTTAAGGTAAACTTGGTGATACTGCCAAGAGTGTATGCATAAAAATATGTCTGGCAGGATAATAACTCTTGTAAAACATGAAATATATAATACGAGGTCACACTCAAATCGAAGTAGATATTAACTACTCATATTCTCAAGTGAATAGCAGTAGAAGCTCTGTCTATTGTGAGTTGTCTTGCAGAAAGAAGATGACTTGGCATGCATCGGCTGTTTTAACACACAGACAACACCTCAAGTTTGTTTTGCAAGATTGGACATGCTGAATATTTTAGGGCACACTCACACATGTGGCATGCCATATGCACACATCAACAGGCACACGTTCAGAAAAGCTCTTCATATCAGCACCTCCATCTCTTTGCCTCTGAAAGCATAAAAGGGTCTACACTTTCTGAGCTTTTTAACATTTGAATAATACTCCTGAGGGCATGTTAAGATCTGCCTTGTTTCAGATGAAACACTGTAATATGACACCATTATCTCCTAGCCAACTAACAAAAAAAAGACCAGTTTCGTGCTAGGAACTGTTCCAGTACAATCATACAGCTGTTTACTATAAAATGCTATTGTTCCCAACAGTGTAAAATATCAATTATATTATTATCTGAAATGTGGTGCTTTCTCTTCATGTAAAGAACAAGAGTTAATTTCTTAAATCTATAGTTTTAGTACTCATTCCAGTGCAATTGTAACTAACTACCTTTGTTAAATCAAAGGGAAGTCCATTAGATAAATCACACATACTCTAGATATTGCTCACACCATGATTTGAATGGTTCTTTAAAAGATTTTGAGAGAGTTTAAATATTCTGTAAATAAAGACTTCAGCCATGTCCCTCTCTGAAGGGTAACAGAACCCCATGGACTGTTTAGTTGACATTCACTGAACAGAATTACACTAAGTATTCTGACCCTTGACCTCTTTGGACGAACCTACAAGCACACAGGAAGCCATTAACTGAAAACAAAAAGCTTGCTGGAACTACAAGTTCACATTGTCACGATGAGATCGCATGCCGTCACCCAGGGTACCTCCCCCTCTAGCTTCTTCTTCACCTTCTCCTCCTAGCCTGCGGGGGGCGCAGATTCCCAGATCTTATCGCGCTATCCACTACCTTCTTAGTTTTTGAATGCCGCGTTACCTCGGCGTCAGCGTTACACACACTTACAACATCAATTTGCAAAAAGTTTGGATAGTATGGAAAATGTGAAAAATAAATAATAGTAGGAACACATACATTAGGGAAAATAAGTATTGATACATTGCCAATTTGGCATGTTTTCCCACCTACAAAAAATGGAGAGATTTTTATCGTATGTACACTTAAGCTGTGTCAGATCTGAAAAACAAATCCAGAGAATCGCACTGTGATTTTTTGGAATAATTTATTTGCATTTTACTGCATAAAATAACTATTTTTTCTATTTGGTACAGAAACATTTGCTCGCAGTTATAGAAGTCAGATGTTTCCTGTAGTTCTTGACCATGATTTTGGCCCACTCCTCCAAACAGTTCTTGTCCAGATCTTTAGGTGTTGCGACTGGCGTTGGGCAACATTGAGCTTCAACGGGGCCACTTCAGGAGTTAATTTGAAATGCTTCTTACGGAGCAACTCCACTTCGTTGCCCTGGCTGTGTGTTTTGGGTCTTAGTCATGCTGAAAGACCCAGCCACAACTCCTCTTCGATGCTCTTATGGAGGGAAGGAAGATGTTGGCCAAAGTCTTGCGATACAAGACGATGCAGTCATCCCGTTCCCTTTGCAGAAAAGCACCCCCAAATTATGATGTTTCTACCCCCCCCCCATGTCTCACAGTTGGGGCGGTGTTCTCATCTTTCTTCTTCCTCCAAACACCGTGAGAAGAGTTCTTACCAAAAAGCTCTATTTTGGTCTAATCTGACCACATGATCTTTTCCTGTACCTCCTCTGTATCATCCAAACATTGGCAAATGGGCCTGGACATTTGCTGGCGTGAGCAGGGGAACTTCAGGATTTTGATCCATGTGGTCCCAGCTCTTTTCGGGTCATTGACTAGGTCCTCCCGTGTAGTTCTGGGCTGATTCCTGATTATTTTCAGAATCTTACTTAGCCTACAAGGTGAGATCTTGCATGGAGCCACAGAATGAGGAAGGTTAACAGTCATCTTGTGTTTCTTCCATTTTCCTAATAATTGCACCAACAGTTGTTGCCTTCTCACCAAGCTGCTTGCCTATTTTCCTGTAGCCCATCCCAAACTTGGATCACAATTTTGTCCCTGGTGTCCTTAGACAGCTCTTTGGTCTTTAAAATGGTAGAGAGGTTGGAGTGTGATTGATTGATTGATTAATTGATTGATTGATTGATTAAGTGTGTGGACTGGTGTCTTTTATGCAGGTAACAGATTTAAACAGGTGCACTTAATACATTTAATGGGTGAAGAAAAAGAGGCGTCTTAAAGAAAACATTTCAGAGGTCAGAGACAATTCTTGCTGGCTGGTAGGTGATCAAATACTTATTTCATGCAATAAAATGCAAATTATTTATTTTAATTTCATACAATGTTATTTTCTGGATTTTTTTTTTATTCTGTCTCACAATTGAAGTGTACATACGATAAAAATGACAGACTTCTCCATTCTTTGTAGGTGGGAAAACTTGCAAAATTGGCAGTGTATCAAACACTTTTTTCCCCACAATATTTCATGTTTCTTTTTACTTAACATAATTTACATGTCATCCCTGCTACACTGTCCAAAAAGATTTGGAATGGAGCAATTTAAGGACAGCAGCTAGATGACAGTGTAAATCATGAACCATCCTATATTACTACAACTACACCTAAGACTATAAAAGTCAATTTAAGAAACAAAACATTTTAATATATGACTATTTAGTACTTTACAACTTTTTCTCATTTGAGGTTATACACACAATCAGTCTCACAAAATAGACGAGCTGCAATCCATCCAACATAAAAATATACTACACAAAGTGGAAGAGGGACAATTCCCAAAAGTTCCAAGTTCTCCCAACGTCAATAGTGATTGTATATATAATGTATATACATATACATGTAATATACATGTATAATGTAATAGTAATGCACTATATGGTGCTGCAGATGTTTGGGCTCATATAGGATGTTTGCTGTACCCCATATCTCATGCATGCAGACAAACGGAGAGGGAGAAATCCGAATATTATTTGGAACCTACATAGAGACCTGCTGATTTGGTTACACAATCCATTTTTGTAATTAAAACCAATTTTAAGTAGAAAAATGTTTTTAAAATGGTCATGTAATTACTGTGTGTGCCATTATTCACATATCTACATGTAAAGTCTGATTTGCCATTATATTTATTTTCTGGTGTTAATAAAGACACTTGTGTTTAGGAAATTCCAGAATGTTTCAGCTGAGGTTTCTGGGCTGGGCAGGCTCCTGGGGTTGCTGTTTATCTCAGATGTAGACTGAGAGCAGAGGCACTCATTCCTAGTTATAGAGCTTCAGGATGTTCAGGTGTTGTCTTGTTGCTCATGTACATTCCCTAAGTTTGTGGACAGTTTAGTATGTGTCTTGGTGGTGGGGGTGGGTGGTGGGGCTTGTCGTGGGCGGATGAGCCACCGATGTGTCATGGGAGCACTCATGGGTGTGTTACCGTCTGGTTGTTATGCTGTTATAGTTAGTACTTCCCTCCCACCTTTTTATCAGATCACTTCTTGTGTCTTAGTTTGAGGCATTTTCCTTATCACATTTTGGGAGTGTGTGAGTGTGTGTATGAGTGCGAGTGCCCTGTGCTGCTGAGAATTTAAACAAATGATCAAATACAGTGTTTTTTTGAAATTTGTGAACCGTTATTTTATACATATTTACACAAACAAACACACACACACACACACACACACACACACACACACACACACACACACACACACACACACACACACA
>JAUZST010044831.1:0-25970 GCA_034779995.1 Parotocinclus haroldoi
AAATACATACAGGTTGTAATGTAGTAAAATAGGGAAAAATCCAAGGGGGTGAATACTTTCGCAAGGCACTGTATATCATATCTATATCATAATCATATATATAGCATTGCTAAAACAATAAATCTATATAGGTTATATCTACAGTATAGGTGGCTTGACGGCTTTGAGATTTACTGCAGACTCAAGTCAGAAACTTGAAATTGTGCGCCAAAGACTTGACCCTGACTCCTGCATGAAATAAACTCATGTATAGAAAGAAATCTTATGTTTTTCGACATTTATGCAGTTTATTAAACATGGAAATGATTATGTTCAGCAAATTGGTACCTGTGGTCGAATCTGTGCGGCCTTCTTGGGATCCACCACGCGCACATGCTCAAAGTGCTTCAGGGTATGCTGTCTGTCCTTTTGCTCGGCTCGCACGTACTTCTTCAACAGACTGAACACGTGATGTGGCTAGAATGACAGAAAAAATTAATAACGCTAATCTTAGGAACTGTTCTGTAGATATATGTAGACAAAATGGCCAGCCATTAAATGCAAATCTACCCATGCCTCCAGGATTAGCCCTAGGAACTGGAAGCAAGGGGACAAAATATGATCAGGATCAATAATTTGATCCTGCAATTAAAACGTAATGATAGGAATAAGCTGACACAACTTCATTTTTTATATAAATTCCAATTATTTGGGTATGCATTGCTTACTTTGAAACTTCTAACTTCTGAAACTTGCTTCTATTCTACATATGTCAAATGAGCTTGCATGGGGTGGGGTGCAGAAATATGTATCGTTATAAAATTCTTCAGGAATAGAGAATGTTCATAGGTTCTCTCTCAAATTTCTAATAATGTATTCATCACTTAGTAATACATTGCTGGGTGGCAGAGGCAACTTTGGCTCCACTCTATGTAGACTTTTAATTGGAACAATATGTCAAAAAATAAATAAATAAAGTATGGCTAAGGAGAGAAGAAGCAGGGGGAGAGCAAATAAACTGAAGCGGAGCAAAGTGTCAGAAAAGCAGTGGAGCAGAAAGACAGTAGATGCATGGAAGGATCAGAGGACAGAGTCATATGGAGGGCACAGATGGTAAGATGAGGGTTGGCTGTGTAATAACTTTGTGCAGTCTGTAATATGTTAATCAAAAGGCTTACATTTGATTTTTGCTGTATCTACAGGACTGTTAAGACTAAAACTCTGTTTTTCCTAATGCTTGGACAGCATATGCACATACGGGTGGGAAAATAAGTATTTGATACACTGCCAATTTAGGTTTTCCACCTACAAAAAATGGAGACGATTTAAGTGAGAGAGACAGAATCTACAAAAAAATCCAGAACTTCACATTGTGTGATTTTTAAATAATTAATTTAATAACTAATTCCTTATATTCATTGCATGAAATAAGTATTTGATCGCTCATTTCATATAGAATTATTAGATCTGATCTCCCATGCCTCCTCTGGATCATGCAGATGGTGATTTGGTGATTGATGACCAGATTTGCTGGTGTGAGCAGGGGAACCTTGTGTGCCCTGCAGGATTTTAATCCATGACAGCGTAGTGTGTTAGTCACGGTCATCTTTGAGACTGCGGTCCCAGCTCTCTTTAGGTCATTGACCAGGACCTCCCATTTAGTTCTGGACTAATTCCTGCCCGTTCTCAAAATCATCACTAACCCAACTAAGGTGAGATATTGTATGGAGCTCCAGACCTAGGGAGATTGTTTCTTCATCATTTTCTAATAATTGCACCTACAGGTGTTGCCTTCTCACCAGACTGATTTCCTATTTTTCCGTAGCCCATCCCAGCCTTGTGCAGGTCTACAATTTTTTTCACTGGTGTCCATACACAGCTCTTCGATCTTGGGCATGGTGGAGAGGTTTGTAGTGTGATTGATTGAGTGTGTGGACAGGTGTCTTTCACACAGGTAACGAGTTCAAGCAGGTGCAATTAATACAGGTAATGAGTGCAGAATACGAGAGTTTCTTAAAGAAAAACTATGGTCTGTGAGAGCCAAAATTCTTGCTGGTTGGTAGGTGATCAAATACTTGTTTCATGCGCTAAAATGCAAATTAATTATTAAATAATGTACAATGTGATGTTCTGGATTTTTTTTGATTCTGTGTCTCACAGTTGAAGTGTACCTACGATAAAATGATAGACCTCTCTTTATAGGTGGGAAAACCTGAAAAATCTGCAGTGTATCAAATACTTATTTAAAAAGGCGATATTTTTTGAAAAATAAATTTAAAAAAAGAGACAACTTTCCTTTCCCACAAAATATTCTAAGTAAAAAGTTGCTTTTAAACAATGTCTTTCAGAAGTATCCATTCAAAAAAACAGGTCAATCTTCATGCAATGTCTAGCCAATTAAATAACCCACCAGCTGCAACAAGTGTGTGTATGTGTGCGTACCCGTGGATGGGCAGATTGCAAAGCTGTGAGGAAGCTCTCCAGTGCGAGGCGACGTCGGTCATTGAGAAGCGCCTCCACACGAGCCATGTGAGTCTCCACTAGCTGCTGCCTTTCACTGGCTGCCTCCTTCTCCAAGGCCTCCACCTTTTCCTGGAAGTGCTGCTCCAAAAGTTAAAAATGAGAGGTTAGATGGCAGTGAAATCTAACTAATATTATTAAGAAGTGGTGAGATAAAAAATACAAGAATATAGGGGACAAATAAAAAAAAGAAGTGTAGTGTAAATGTCCGTACACTGTAATAAGAGCTGGGTTTCCTCACCTGAATCACTGCCTTCTTATTGGCACGAGGCAGACTCTTAGAATGACGCTCAGCCTCCTCCCACTCTCTCATCACCTACACAAATTTAAAGCAAATCAGTACAATCCGAACACAGCACATTTATCTTCTATTTGCCTTTAAGTGATCTCTGTTACTTATCTCTAGTATTTGTAATAGATGTCAATCATATGGTGTGCATTTTAATATATATACAGACAATTCTTTAAAAAGCATAAACTAGAACAAATGTACTATTTTTTAAAAAAAGTCTTTATCCCTTCATTTCTGGCTTGGGTCATAAGCATAAATCTGGGGCCATATACATTAAGTTGCTAAAAATCCTTTTAGTGAGCTTTTAATTTGCTTAAAAACTCCCAACTAGTGATGAGCTGATCCACATATTTTCAGTTCTGGTCACATTCTAGTGCAGATTTCAATCCAATTCACACTTTCAGCTTTTTGATCAAATTGACTAAAACACTAATATTTTTGCTACTGAGTAGGGTTAGATAGTGTTTGCATTTTATCGATTCCGATTCTCTTTAACAATTCCAGTTCTTATCAATTGCCATTTTTGATTTCAAGAAATGGTGAAAAAATGTACCTGATTTTAGGTGTATATATAATACATTTATTTCTTATATTTCAAAAATATAAAGTTAAAATTTAGTACCTATTAAAACCTATTATAAGTAAAAAGCGTAACATGGCTCAATGTTCAAAGAAGTGACCAAAGACCACCTGACTTCTTTCAGTTACAACTGATCATAAATACCCTCTACTGCTGAAATAGTGAACATGACAACAAAAATAAAAGTAAGAGATAGGACAAAAATAAAAAAGCTTAACATAAAAATCGTTAGTTTCATTTGGATCATGGGTTCATCATTTCATCAGTAATGATTACTTAGCAATAGAATTAATTAAGAGAAGCTTGGTTAGGTCATTGTTAGATCACATTAAACCACAAAACTTTGTTAACAATAAGCATTTTGGACTGTCCTGGCCAATGCAGAACTTGAACTAGGAGACTGTAGTCAGCATTACATGTTGGTGCTTCAGATGCTTTATCATTTTAGAGGTGAAACTAATCATGGCTGACATTCAGGTTTCTTAATGGGTACCCTGTTCTTGGAATAAATTGCAGTTTGGTTAAACCTACAGTTTAATAATGTTATAATAATATTACACGCTGACTCAAGTTGCAGACAGAAGTTGAAGCGTGCTCATAGTAAGATGTGGAAGTGAATCGGCCCTGCCCGTCCAATTCGGATCAGACCCATCTCTGCTACTGTTTTAGTTTAAGAGTGATTGAGAAGCGATATCAGAGATTCTCACAACTTTTGATGACTATCAGTGGCTGTCTCCATTATCATTAACACAAAGCTAATTTTACAATAAAGTGTTGAAAAATCTCATGTAATTTAATAAGTAATGGACTGACAATGAAATCACCTTCTGGGCGCTAGCGTAGTTGCTCATCTAATGCAGCCTGTGTTCTGGAGGATTCAGTTCCTCTTTTGCCTTTAGTTTGCTGTTCTAAAGCAATCTTTTTACGACTCGTGGAGATTTACTGTTGATGTACAAAAACTAAAAAGGAAACATGAAAAAAAATAGAAGAGGTCCTTTCTTTAAGGAATATTGTGAACATTAATCACTGTGTTTCGAATTGTGACTTATGAGGTACCATTGTACTTTGACTTTTATTTCATTGAAGACAGCATGAACCACAGTTATTTCATGTTTTGTCTGGTCACCTTAATTGCATTTGCTAACAAACATCCATTGCTGCATTTCAGGCCAAAAAAAGTTGGAACAGGGCAATTTCGAGCAAGTAAATTAAATAATAAATTAAATATGACATAAATAAATAATTATGTGATTAATTATGTGATTTCAAATGTGTGATGCCAACAGGTAAATATAATCATGATTTCATACAAAAGCAGCATCCAGGGAAACCTTTGATGAGCAAAGAAGAGCAGTGGATCTCCAGTTTGTCAACAAATGTATGAGAAAAGTGTTGAAATATTTCAAAACAATGTACCTCTAAGAAAGATTGGAAGAGAACGTCTCCCTGTACAGTGCACAATATCATTAAATGATTCAAGCAATCAGGAGACATTTCAGTAAGTAAAGGCCAAGGGCCACGCTTAAGCAGAATGTCCGTCTTATTCAATCCCTCAGACGGCACTGTATCAAGAACCGGAATTCAACAATAGCTGATATAACCACATGGACAAGAGATTGCTTTGGCAAACCTTTGGCAAGCAATACAATACAGAGTTATATTCACCCTGTTCATAAGAAGAACCCTGTTTGCAAGAAGAATGGTACACATGAAATAATAACTTGCTTGGTATCCTCTGCGCAAAAAACAGTTTAATATAGTGCAAGTAAATGCTTTACTGGCCCAGCTTTTTCCATGTGTTGCAGGCCTTAAATGCAGGAATGTTGTTTATTAGCAAATGAAATTAAGTAGAGGTTCACACTGTCTGCAACGAAATAAAATGCAAATCTAAGAAACAACATGTGATTTTAAAATGTAGTTTCCATACTGTTTCACCCTTTTCTGATTTGGGAATGTAAGATCTTTCTTAGAATTTCGTCACTAGGAGCTACTCTTAACATGATTCATTATGGATCATAATAATCATTGTGAATACGGTCCCAAGTGGTGTGGTTACAGTCCTGTGGTAGACTTGCACAGTTTAAAGCTGTACTCTGCTCATTCAATTACAATGCAGGTTCTGTTCTGAGGCCTTAATCAGTCATATCTAGTAAGCTTGAGTTAATTGTGTGGTTGTATTCTGCATCTTCTAAATAATGTGTCATGAAGGTGGTATCTAATTACATATACGGAGATTTTTAGTGAGCCCAAAATGCTGTTAGGTCACTGCAAATCTCCAACCATGATCCCTGAAGACAATTTGCCTCTCTAACCATCCTCCTCCATGCATGTGGTGGGAAACACACTTGAGTCATCTACTTGGGAGCGTCAGTACACGTACACAGTGCAGCGTTTTTGCTGTTTTAATTGGCCTTTATAGAGGAAAGCCATTGTCAAGAGTACATATTTTCTCAGCCATTTCTTTATGAATGCCAACACAACTTTTGTCTTAATTTATGTTATTGTGTACCTTTCCCATGTTGATTAACTTGTAGAGGAATTTAGCTTGTGTGTCACCTCATATTTATTAATTGATTTATCTTTTAATGCTGCTTTCCTTGTCAGGGTTGGAGGGGCACCGGCATGAGAACACAAGGCAAAGTCACAAGTATGTACTGCTGCAGGAACACCAGGCGATAACCATTGGCTGTTCTTCTCAATCTGGCGAGACGCAAACTACTGCTGAGACGCAAACCCAGGTCCCCAACAAGGTGGGTTTGCTCATTAGGCTGCTCCTCCAACCAAGTGCCACCTAATATTTACAGTCAGTGAAACACGGACACCCACATGTTCCATAATGCACAGGTAATCTTCAAAATCTAAAATATGAATGGGTACTCATTGAATAGTGGTCACTGTTCATTCAACAGAGCGGAACCGTACGACCAACATTTTGAATGTTTGTTAGAAACTATTTATTAATTATTTTTTTATGTCTTTTAATTTTAGTGTGAGCTTAGGCTAATGAATAAATAAGATATTTTAGTCCCTTCTAACAATCCTTACTGATTGTGTTGAGAATTCTTGCTGAAAAAACTACCTCCTCCAGTAATTAACTTAAAAATAATAAAAAATAAAATAATAATGACAGTGACGAAACGGTTTTGGAAGCCGTAGAGCACCCCATATTTTTTTTTCTTTCAATACTCTCACCTGAGACATCCTCTCTCTGTGCTTAGCTTCCAGAGTCTCCTTGGCCTTTTGGAAGTGTGCATGCTCATTTTCATCTGCAGGGGTCTCTAGGTAGCGGTCCACTGCGTCTAGAGAATTCGGAGACGTAGTGGGCACTGCATGAGTAGGGCAGAAGAAGAAACAGAATGGAGAAAAGGTGATAGTGGGAGGACAGAATAAGGAAAACTACTTGGGAGAGCACTAGAAAACATGTAGGTTATTGCTTCCAGCCCTAGATTGTCTCCAGGATTACTGAAAGAAAATGGTTAAAGATGAAAGTTGGTAATTAGTCTGAGAACAGCCCAGAAGAATTAGTAGATTTAAAGAAAGTTTTGAAATGTGTGTCAGCAATGAAAATTCAAGCATGAGCTGTGCTTTATGGATTGTGGAAACTGGAAAATAGCATGCACCAAACACACAGGATACTGTAGGACACACTAAGGACAGGTCTGGAAGTAGTTATTAATATTGAATAATATAAGCAACTATACTATAAGTCATAGGAAATAATGTAGGGTTTAAAAAAAACCCTTTCCCGACTGAAATCACAATTAATTTGCATTTGCAATAATGCACTTTTAATTGTATCTAAAATAGTGTTAAATATTATGGGAACATACAGCAAGTAATGAGGAAAGAATTAACTGCTCTCAATTGTATGTAAATGAGAATCATATTTACCAAAGTAGTTTTCAGTCAGGTTGCTTTATGTGATTATATCTTTGCACATGCAGCAGCATGGAGAACAGACCACTAAACCGTGATACACGATTACAGCAGCAAAGTAATTGCAATTAAAAAATAACTTCTACAGCACAGAATACAAACCAAATACCATAAAACGATTGGTAAATAACATTTTTATTTACACCACACCTGACCATGCTAAATACATTGGTAGTTTTTCAAATCAAGGCACAGTAGTAATGGACAAAACCTCAACTTCTCTTGCCCTGATTTCACAGTGGTACTGATCTAAACTACAACTCTGCAAAGCTAACACATTACACACTTAGTATGTTCCTAGGGGTTCGAATCTCTCAGTGTCTAACAGGTCAATTCAATTCTGATTTTGGGGTCATGATTTGATTGGGAAACAATTTGAATTATCCATAGATTTTGTTTAAATTATGTGATTGACTAGATGAAAAGGCAATGTAAGCAAATAGAACCTTTATTTAAAACAATATTTTAAGGGTCCTTACTGTACCAAAACCAGTATCATTTTATATTTAAACACTAGTGTGCATAACATTATGTAACGGTGGCCGATATTAGGTAAGATTAACTGTCTGGTCTCTTATTAAACATAAAAAAATCAATAAACAAATAATAAAAAATATTTTTATACAACAGTTAACAAAAGTAAACAGTTTTCAGTCTACCATAGTGCATTAATCATTAACGAAATAAAAAATACAGAAATACCTCAATTTCATTTTACACTCCAAGCAAACAATTGTGCTCATGTCAAGTACTCTCTTCCCTGGGGCATTCAGAATCCAAACTGTGCCCAAACTTTGGCTTTTAGCAACAATGGGATCGGTTAAATCACGCTCTCCTCCTGCTCCATGCTAGCAAACTCCATTCAGACAAAAGGGAGCTGGTTACCTAGCTTGCTGTAGCTGGTGGCCCAGACGGCGTTCTTCTACGGTGGCCAAGTGGACACTTAATGTGATATATCGTATTCTCAGGAGTAGGAGCAGCAAAAAATAAAACTTAATCCCATTTTAAAAACGATTTTTGGCCATTAGGCAGCTTAGATGAATTTTACTCAGAGAAACACCGGACAACAACCAATCTGCACTACTTTCTTATCTCTAACTCTAGCTGTGGCTGAGGAATTTTACAGACTAAACTGCCAGTGTGTAATCTTAAATCCACATGGGTGCATGCATGGTGGGACACCTCTAGTGAGTGAGTGAGTGAGTGAATGATAAAGCAAGGACAAATAGCGTAACATATTGTGTCAGCATGAGTGTGAGGGAGTGTGTGTACGTAAAGAAGGAGCCACACAGAAAGCACAAAGTTTGTATGGCTGACCCACACGGAAAAACACCAGGACAAGAGGGGTTAGCAAGATCGACAGTGCGGCTACAGAGAGGTTCCTGTACAGATGCATTCACACAATGACTTACACGATCTGCCGCAGACAGACAGGCAGTATTCCTCTGACTCAAAGTTATTACGGTTGCCACCACAGCCTCCATAGATGAAGGGAGCACAGCGGCCCTCCTCTTTCACAAAATACCAGCGTGACAACATGGCCCTGCATGGCCCAGTCTCAGCATTTGCCCAACACACTTCTAAGAGAGCACACACAAGCAGTAATGTGGCTGTCAATTCTCAATTGGATTGAACATTCATGTTCTTATTGATATGTGAATGGACAGCTGCCCTTTCTCATTTCTTCTGTACACAAATCATAGTGGGGATGGGCAATATGTCAACTATTGTGTGATAATTTATTAGGATACACAGTATATATTTACCATTTTGTTTTGATGAAGCAACATCGGAAATGTAGCGTAACATTACAAATAAAACCCTGATGTTAAAAGCTGAACTTTAGTGCGCACTGTATTTGAGTGCTAAATATAATCTTGCCTGAGATTGCACGACAGTTGAGATTGACTTCATATTGTATGTACTGTGTTACAATATAGACTTTCAGAGGAAAATAACAGAATGAGGAAATAAGTATTTGAAACAGCCGATTTTGCAGTTTTTCCCACCTACAACCCCAATTCCAATTAAGTTGGGATGTTGTGTAAAACGTGCATAAAGCAGAATATGATGATTTGCAAATCCCTTTCAACCCATATTCAATTGAATTCACTACAAAGTAATGCAAATATTCATTATTATAGTTCAAAATGTTGATTTTGTTGATTTGATGCCTGCAACAGGTTCCACAAAAGTTGGAACGGGCACGCTTACCATTGTGTTACATCACCTTTTCTTTTAACAACACTCACGAAGTGTTTGAGAACTGAGGACACTAGTTGCTGTTTTGTTGGTGGAATTCTTTCCCATTCTTGCTTGATGCTCAACAGTCCGGGGTCTTCAGTGGCGTATTTTGCACTTCATAATGCTCCACACATTTCAATGGGAGACAGGCAGCCCAGCCTAGTACCCACCCGCCTTTACTATGAAGCCACGATGTTGTAACATCCTTGCTTGTGAGCGACTAAGCCTTTCAGGAATGCTCCCTTTATACCCAGTATTGACACTCAGATGGATTGTCCTTAGACGGATCTTTAGTCTTGGGCATGGTGGAGAGGTTGAAGTGTGACTGATTGTGTGGACAGGTGTCTTTCATACAGGTAACGAGTTCAAACAGGTGCAATTAATACAGGTAATGAGTGCAGAATACGAGGGCCTGTGAGAGGCAGAATTCCTGCTGGTTGGTAGATGATCGAATACTTATTTCATGCAATAATTTTTTTTAATTCATACAGTGTGATTCTGATTTTTATTTAGATTCTGTCTC
The DNA here is from genome assembly GCA_034779995.1 of Parotocinclus haroldoi. NCBI lineage: Eukaryota > Metazoa > Chordata > Actinopteri > Siluriformes > Loricariidae > Parotocinclus > Parotocinclus haroldoi. Next base: position 10,075 of record JAUZST010044831.1, read on the forward strand.
TCTCAGTTGAAGTGTACATAAAAAAAAATTAAAGACGTCTCCACTTTTTGTATGTGGGAAAACTTGCAAAATCAGCAGTGTATCAAATACATATTTTCAACATGATTTCTGTAGCTACATTTTCCCTGTTGATTGTGAAACTTAAGTTTGTGCATTTAACTGTGCATATCAATTAAAAAATAGAATAAAAAAAAAAACATCCCCTCAGATTTGAACTCAGAAAGCAAGAGTGGTTTAAGCCATAATAACATGGCTGTTCACAATAAATAGCAGTAGTTCATGTATTTATAAATCCCGTCGCTGTAGTTTTAAAGTAAATCTGAAACTAATTAGACGTTTTGGCGCTTGGACAGCAGAAATCAAGCAAGCTTTTTCATATAGACATTTTCCTCATGCTTCCCAAACTCGTTGAGGCACAAATAGAGAGAGAGAAAAAAAAAAAACAAACTCAACTACGAGTTTCAACTTTCCACTTCTGAGGCTGTTAATATACCTGCATATAATATCTTATTGCCATACCACGTATCATATTTAATGCATTCATACTAATTCATTTGCTGTATACTCCGCGGACATGAGCCTGAGCCACCGATTAGAAAACAGCACTATGAAAAACCTTATCTAAAAAAAAAAAACCCACAAAGAACTAAATATGAAATATAAAAACAAAAAAAACAGTTAGACTTTCTTACCTCGTACAACTTCCTCCACAGACTCAGTCGTGGTTGTAGTAGTGGTAGTCATGGCAACATTGGTAGTCTGCTCCTCAACAATTTCATCAACATCTTCCTCCTCCTCTTCATCAACATACTGGTCATTATCCATAAGCTCCCCTTCTTCTTCAATGTTTTCATCATCCTCTTTCACTGCTGGCTCCGCCATAACCTCCTCAGTTGGCTCAGCTTCATGTGTCATACTACCAGTAAAAGAACAAACATTTAACCTTCCAAATCAACTTATTTTACATATGAAATTATTTTTATTACAGATGATTGCTCAGTCACTCATTTGTACATTTTTGCGGATTATAAGTGTGTACACCATTCGATAGACAACCATAACATTAAAATAACTGAAAAGTGGAAGTGCATAACACCGACATTATGATGTTCTTCCAACAGAACATTACCACACTGAAAATTGTTCAGAAATGGTTTGAGGAACATGACAAACCATTTCATGTGTTGGCCTCAAAATTCTTAAGCTCCCAATACGATTGAGCTGCTGTAGGATGTGCAAGGAGACCCCACATGCCAACTTATAAGACTTAAAATGATCTGCTACTAAGATCTTGGTGCCACAGGACACCTATAGTGGCTCGAGGGCTCAGAGCCTTGGCGGCACGAGGGAAACCAACGCTATAATGGGCATGACATTTTAATTTTATGGCTAATAAATGTGTTTATGGTACAAAGGTGTCAGGCCATTTGTTTTACAAAAAACAATTAATATGCACAAGTTTAAAAAAAATCAGTCCACAAATGGTTCTTTTCTGTCATGAAGTAATTTATAGGAAAATATCACAAGTTAAAGAAACAATAAAGTTCTAAAAAAAAAAAATTGGGAAAAATCTCAAGAAAACAGGCTTTGGCCTGTACATGTAAACTGTAAAAAAAAAACTATAAAACAATAATGTGTTACAAGATAATATTGGCTTACTTAATTGAATCACGTTCTCATTTGGGGCAATAGAATCCAATCCATGACAACTGTTCATGTATCAATGTAAATTTGCTTTGTTACAATGTCTATTGTAAAAAGTGCTATACAAATAAAACTGAATTGAATTGAACTGCTTGACCATGTGAAGTACCTGATGGTATGGGATGTATCCAAAGTGACCCTGTATTAACTCTTTCCTATATTATTAGCCTAGAGTAACATGGTGTGAGGAGGCACCTGTTATCAGCATAGTCAGTCTCTGCTCCCCCCCACCATACATCTGAATCATCCTCTTCTGCATCAGCAACATCTGCCTCTCTCTCGGTCTCCGCTGGGCAGCACACAAACTCCACGCCACGGAATCGATCAATGCCGCACGGCAACAACATCCCATAATCGTGCAGGTTCATCGCATGGTCGCCACAAGACTAGCAAGTTAAAGAAAAATAGTGATTCATGAATTCAACACCATTTCATTTCTCCTAACAAGTATTCATTGGAAAGAGTGCCTTTACTTCACAATGTTGGGAAGCACACAACATTTACCTGTACCCACCCATTTTTCTTGTGTGCAAAAGTTTTGGTACATGTGAGGGTGTGTGTTGTTGCCAAAATGTGTCCAGTTACATTGATTATTTAAACAATAAACAGCGCTGACTGTCTATGGTCATTTTCAGATTTGGATTTTGCCTGTGCAGACTCTGCATTTATAGAGTAACAAACATAAAAATCAGGGACCAGGCCACGGGTGAACAACAGTAATTGTGAAGCTGAGAAACCCGCCTCAGTTGGGTCCCTGAGCAAGGTCCTTAACTCAAACTTTAGGGACTGTGGTGGCCTAGTGGATAGGACACTGGACTCTGGACCTGATGGTTCAGGGTTTAAATCCCACCTCTAAGCTGCCACAACTGGGTCTTTAATCAAGGCCCTTAACCCACAATTGCTTGAGTTGTATGTCGCTTGTAAATGTAAATGTAAGATGCAAAATCAATCAGAGCTATTGCACAAATGTTGGCCATAGCCAGTACAACTATTTAGATTGTCCTGGAGAAGAAAGTCACCACAGGTATACTAAGCACACGATTTCAAACAGGTAGGCCAAGGAAAATAACACGTCTCGGTGAAAGCACAGACGGAGCAGTCTCTAGATTCGGGCCGTATAGTTCTCAGAAGTGGTATGTAGTCCAGCTTACTGTCCAGGGAGCAGTTGTCAGCTCCAGCATTAACGGCCTTTGGTAAATGCAGACAAAATTGCCATTAATCTTTTTGGTGGTTAGTTAGCTAAAGGTGGTACAAATGCAGTTAAAAAATTCTTCCCATTCCTTCACTGGCTTTCTCTGGGTTCTCCAGTTTTCACATTCCAAAGATGTGTTAGGGCTCTGGGATGGGCTCATTAATCTTAAAAGCAAATGATGATGTCACACATGATGGCAGCAATACAATGAACTCAGAAATCTACTGAAACATTTTGTCTGTCAAATTAAAGAATGAAAGATGCAACCCAACTGACTAGGAGATCCTTTATTATACAGCAAGAAAATGACCCTAAATACACTGCCAAATGTACAAAGGAGTTTGTTAGGGTCAAGAGGTGGACAGTTTTGGACTTGCTTAGCCAATCTTCAGACTTAAACCCTATAGAGCATTGTGCATTGTAACTGCTAAAGAGGAAAACCACAAAAGAATAATGCAAAAGTTTAGTGATGTCAGTGGATCACAGGCTTAATGCAGTTCTTACAAGCAAATGATTTGAAACTAAATATTAACTCTTATTCAGTTTAATATATTGTAAGTTTATCTGTTCAAATACTTTTGCTCACAGAATATATATGTGTGCCCTGCAGGATTTTAAGCCATGATGGCGTAGTGTGTTACTAACAGTGTAGTGTGTTACTAACTTTGAGGCTGTTTATTTAATTTAATTTTGGCTAACGGATTTGATAAAATCTTGATAGCTGGTTGTTCAAAACCAAAAACAGAATCTGAAATCAGAGTAGATGACGTAATCCTATCCTGGTTTGAATCTGGATCAAACCCTCAGTTTGTGTAGATCTAAACTGTTTAGTAGGATTGGGATAACTTTGATCCAGAAAATCTGGATTATTCTAATCCCAGAAGTTTGGTAGATTCATGGTGGATTTGACAAACAAAATGATCTCAATTAAATTTAAACTTATAAAATGAATAATACCTTTCATGTAGTAGATATAGATATCTACTAGATATTTATTGATATTGCTTACCCAAATTTCAAGCCATACAGCTGAAATTATAGAAAGTCTCTTCAGAACTCCATTTAAATGCTCAGTAGTACACCTTGTTTTGGAATGAGCAGTGTTGACGTGTGACTGCTTAGGTGTGTTTAGTGCAAGAAAAGGGGTCATCAGCCATGGTAAGAGTGGATAGGCACTGTCTCCTAATATTATGCATCTCGTTGGTTGGCCTGGAGTCTTGTGTATAGAGCACTTTCTATCAGGACGGACATGGACATGGACAGACCCACGCCATTTCAAAACAAAGTTTGTCAGGATCACTCAAGTTGAATGTTTATGCTGTGCCTTCCCTTCCTGCTGATGTACTCCCACTCTCTCTCATGAAGAGCTTATTTACACACACAAATGCAATCGACAACCCCAACAGTATTTTGAATGTTCCTCAAAAGTAAAAGAAATTGGGCTTGGTGTGGGAAATCTGGTCATCCCTTGGAAAACAGAACAAACTGATTTGTCCACTCCTATACTGTCACCAACAACTTGGTAAAAAGGCAGACTGTAATTCCTTATGGTTTTGTGTTGAAGCTCTGGCCTGACAAGGCCAACAATGCATTTGATATCAGCTTTCCCAAACCGAAAACGGGCATAAAGCTCCTCGTTGATGTATTCCTCTAGTGGTTTTGTACGCTCAACATACACCCTTCTTCTGTATCCTCTCCTGCCAAAATGGTAGTAATGATAAACTATACCTGCAATGCCAGCAGCCCTGTGTTAGTCCTCTGACTAAGACTAAATGAGATCGCTGTTTAATGAGCTGATTTGCTTCACCTGATTCTCTATCAATAAGTCCCGCCCTTGGCTTATATAACCTCTGTGCACCATACCAAACAGGTGAAACCATGGACTCAAAAGGATTTAATCTCACAGTGGCAGAAACCCATGCACTACTGGAAGGTAGAAGGTCATTATGCCTCAATAGCAGGACGTTTTAGTTCTACACAGGGAGGAGAACTGACCAACAAGAAGAAAAAAGACGTTTGGGCTGAAATCACGCAGACATAATGTAAATGCACAGGATCTGACCAGAAGAGGACCACTGACCAAGTAAAATTTCTAAAGAATCTAAAGGACAAAGCAACAAAGGACCACACTCAGGCAATAAACCCTTCAAAAGAGGAGAACACTGACTAGGTTCTTGACATTATCGAAGGACAGCATTCAGCTCTACATGGGATTCAGAGTGTGCAGGGGACGTTGAGCCCTCAGTTAAAGAGGAAAGTAAGCCAGTTCATACTGATGCAGAGGTAATTCTTGATCTCAGTACTGCTGCTTTGAAAAAGGTGGATCTGCACAAGCTGAGACAGTAGTCCAACATGATGTGTCAAACAAAGATGATAATGATGATGTGTATAGGTCACTTCTTAAACGAGAAACTGAAAGAGCAGCGGTACAGATTCGCCCAAGCAGAGGAACAAATTACTTTAACCAAATTACAGCAAAGCAAAGTCAAACTTGAGATCCTTCTTCTGAAAGCACAGCTTCAAACTTTTGGTCATTAAACAGAGGAAGAAGGCTGTATGTGTGGTTTTGTTATGTGTCAAAGTTGAAATTTTAAGTTTTAAATATGCAAAATTGAAATTTTTACATTTTTAATTTTTGGCTGGGCCAAAGATCATGAAAATGGGAAGATTGTATTTTCTGTTTATGTTACTTCAAAAAATACTTTTGAGTCACCCCATGATGGCTATTCTACCGTTTTTTTTTACATACCTAGTAGCCTTCAGTGTGATATGCTGCCTAATTTAGAATGCTCATTATCTGGATTTCGTAATCTTGAAAAGTTGGATCTAGATACGACTGATCCATTCCAACTTTTCTTTGAACAACTGGACGCAGGTCATTGACCAGGTCCTCCTATGTAGTTCTGGGCTGATTCCAGACCTGTGGCCCATCCCAGCCTTGTGCAGGGCTGTGTCTATGCCATGTGATGGATATTTGCCATGTCTAGGGCTAGTTCTCACTTTGACCCTGAACTGTGGGTATGAAATAACTGAACTAAATAAGTAAAGAATGAATAGCATGATTGTTTAGAAGACTGAATTACTTTGCATCTCTTCCTTCCAGTCTCAGGTCTTAAATATGCACATGGTTAAATAAATATTCTTAGTTGTAAAATGTTCATGAACAGTACATATTTTTTTCCTTGTGTATTTGTTATTGTATTTATTATATTATTATTATAAGTTATACTGACAGCTTCTTGTTGTAAATCAACTGATTTGTATCCAGTTCAGTTCCCACTACTTATGTTATGCTATTTCTTTCAATACCTTTTACTTCTGACTAAAATAATAATAGTACTTAGAACTGAAGAACTGGATTCGCTTTTAGCCAGTAATTAAAACCAGTGGCCCAGTGTTTGTGTCATATGATTTGTCAAATTGTGCTTAATTTGCAGTCTCACCTCTTTGGCCACGGTGTGCCAGTGCAGGTGGCTCTCACAGACATCCATTCGCTCCTGGTGCAGGAACTTACATTTATCAGGAACGAGCAAGGCATCGCTCACAAATTCTCCAACTGCACACCCACAAACAATAAAAAAACATTAAAACCTGTAAATGCATGCACTTCACATTATTGTTCGGTCTGACAGGTGCCAACAGATTCATTTAAGGAAGTTTTTAGATTTGACAGCTGGACTATAAAATGTACTGTTATATAGAAAATATAAACTATTGAGATATACTGTAAAATAAATGCATCTGGAAGCAGACAGCATGTTTCCCTCCACTATTGTTGAATACATAATATCAGGAATATGACCACACTAAAAACCTTGTTTCTCATAGTCAAAAAAGCTCATTTAAATTCACACATACACGCACAAATACATTCGTACATATACATACCTAGGCAGCGATAGGGTACCACAATATGCACATGACTGCGGCATTGCTTTCGACCCTTCTTGCACCAGTTTTGGATGCTGACAGGTTGATTGGCCTCTACCACATTCGTAATCTGCAGATCTGGGTAAACCTGTAGCAATAATCAAGATTTTAGCCTCAAAATCTGGTTAAGCGTCCTTAATATCCTTCCTTATTTACCCCTTGCTTTGTTTTTGTTGTACTATCCATACAACAGTGGTATTTTCCATACTTGCATGGTACATAGAATAGATCTAAGAAAGCCAAGGATGTTTGTGGTACATTTTGTTGTTGTTGTACAGTCAATGTGGTCAATCATCAGATATTCTTATACATAGAGCAAGTTCCACATGTACTCTGTGTGATATTTTATCTTGATCGTAATAATAATAATAACAATAACAATAATATGTCTGCTATTCTGTTTATTAGAGACATGGGCCAGACTGGAAATAAAAATCTGCCCTTGACCTTTAAATCAGACCAGCCCACAAAAGTTCACTCAGTAATGCTATGAAGCACTGTTTTCAAATCTCCAAATCAAAAAAAAAATTTTGCACAGTACGGAGAGAGGGAAGAAAAAAAACAAAAACAAACAGTGTTTCTTAAACCTTTCTTGACTTTTACTTCATTTCAAACAGCGATTTCATGCTTTGTCTGTTCAATTCAATTTTATTTGCTAATAAACTTCCCTTCCTGCATGTCCGGCCTGCAGCACATTCAAAATAACGTTAAGATTCATTTGTTAACTTAACCCTTCATTGTCATGCTTGATAAAGGTTTTGCAAAGTAATCCCCTGTCCATGCGGTTCTATCAGCTATTGATGAATGACGTTTCTTGATGCAGTGCTTTCTGATGGATTAGAGATCACAGGTCTTCGTCTTGTGCCCTTGCCCTTTACACACTAAAATTCCTCCAGATGCTTCTCTTTGAGTCACTAAATCATATTACGGTACATTGTTTGTAAACATTTAAATAATATTCTCAGGGATTTGTTGACAAATTGGAGAGCCCCTGCTTGTCGTCGCTTCTCAAAAACTCAGCTATTTGTGAATATTGCTTTTGTAGACGTTGTTATTTTTCTTATCATATTACTATCTCTGAACTGCCCTGGTCCCAATTTTATTTTTTAATGAGTTGCATGAATGTGCTGCCTGCAGGAGTGGGACATGAAGCTGACCACAAAACCCACATTATATATCTTGTATATTAGTCAGTAAATAAATTAATATCTTGTTTATTATTAGTAGTAGTATTATCAAAATTCATCCTGCGGAGTCTACAGTGACTGGCTATTAATGGCAGGGCGCGTAATGGGCACCGTGACAACAAATATCCTTCTGCTAAGCACCCAGAGATCTGTCTAAATAGCCACCCTGCTTCTCTCAGTCCAATTATAAATTATAGTGAATATTATAACCTATGAAAAATGGGAAGCATGTTCTTAGTAGTTCATTAAATAACTCACCATCAGGGATGGTGTTTACATTTCTCAACTACTGTATTTATTAGACTGATTAGATTGCTCCTGGTGAGTCAGAAAGAACAGGAAAATGAACTCACCACCCAAACCCTCTTTGCGTAATTACTTTTGTTAACTCCATTCTGCCCTTGCGCCCCCACCCTTTTCCACATTCTCTATATGATTCATCTGTAGATCCTTTTACTTCTATTTATTTTTTAATTAGAAGATTTGTCTCTCACCTCTTGGCAGTACTGAAGGATTCCCTCCTTGGTGCTCACACAGCTCTTGGTTCCTGAAGGGTCTGACTCCCACTTGCCATTCTGAATGTTAATGTGCATGTTGAGCCTCCCACAAAACATGGCCACCTGTGGCTCCGCCAGTAAGCCCAGTCCCTCATCTGATGGCACCTGGAGACAAATGAATTTTCACTTTAGACACTTCTAATCCAAAACTTACATTTGAATGTTTGAAGAATTGTTTGTCAGATTGCACTGCCATGCTAACACAGAGTAAATGCTATATTCATGGCGTTGCACAGGTATTTATTTAGTTTAAAAAAAAAGCATTTATATTAAGTGCTTCATATTAATATTAGTTTGGAATGTTTGAGTTTCTCCAAAATATTTTTTCTTCTTACAGTGAGGGATTTACACTTTATGAGTATATTTTTATTATTATTGGGGGAAGTACAGGAAGTACGTACAGTGTTGGTGCGTTCTCTCCTGCAAGCAGGTGTCGGTGAGACAAAGCAGAATACATGACATCTTGTTTGAATTGATTGGTCTTGACAGTTATGGGGATATTGACTTGGTTAATTGTCTATTTTGGATCTGATTTTGTGTAGCTTATTGCACTAGTCTGGATTACATTCGTTTTTTTTTATATTAGAAAAAGCATCTGTTGGTGGGGTATGGCATAATGTGATTTTTTTTTCTTTGGCCTCTTTGGAAAGTTCCTCTGCTTTGGCATTGCCAGTAATGTCTTAAAGGCTAACTTATGGATCCCTACATGTATTATGTATCCACCTCTCCCATGTACCCCTTTCTCCATTGTCAAAGCACTTTGGGTAATAGAGGAGCTAGCCAGTGTAGACCAGACTGACACCTCAAAGTAGAAAGTACATAACAGGGTGTGATTTTATTTATCTGGACCACATCACATGTGGGTTAAAAGAAACGTATCCCTTTCTATTTGTTGTTGAAACAGTCAGTTTGAAGTGACTAAAGCGCAAGCCTGCTCACACCCTATATCCTAAGATACATCAGTCCACACCTGGATTTATAGCCAAAGAAAAGTGAGCTAAGTGAAAGTTCCCTGAATCAAGGTCACTGGCTAGGTAAACCTGGGACATAGAACTATAAAACTCACACATTATCATTAACTCAAACTATTTCCCTACTTCCAACACATACATATGTTAAACTGGCTCCCACACAATGTCAACAAGTTCACTACTCCTTAGCCAATCATCTGTCCTTTCATGTGCACAGGAGTCAAGAAGAAACTTTCTGGTTGGTTACAACAGAAATATGAGAGTATATACATATTGGATCATTCAGACCTATGCCCGTTTGTTATCCTAATCCCCAATGAACACCAGCTTTACTGCACAGGTGACAGCATAACTTATTGACACATGTCCCTGTTATGAGAAAAAGAACAGAAACAGAAGTCATCTACTGAAGAAAACCAACAAAAGATAGGTAGCTGTATAATATAAATTTAAACCTATTCATTACATATTAAGATGAAACAAACAAGAAATTTACTAATATTTTTTGTAGCCTTGCCTATTTTTTTTTTTACCCATTTCAGGACTGTGGTGCCCTACTGTACTATGGACCAGAAGGTCCAGGGTTCAAATCCCACCTCTGCCAAGCTGCCACTAACCCACAACTGCTTGGATTGTAAGACTGCGTCAATTGTAAGTCGCTCTGGATGAGGGTGTCTGCTAAATAACGTAAATGTCAACGTAAATGTAGAAGAGCAATAGGGTACGGATAAATTCTATTTATGTATGCCTTCCCAAACAATGTATGGTTTCCATCAGGTCATTACAGTTACAGTAATGCAAATCCACACATCTTCCCTTAAAAAACTCAGTCTTCTAAAGTAGAAACGAACAGACTGAAAACAAAACTGAAAAGTATAATTCACATGTACGAATGAGTCCTTTACCAGTTTACTAGTTCTTCAGTCAAATTACCTCAAACTCAAACATTCTTTCCTAATCCATTTCCCTTAGACATTTTAAATAAAATAAATAAATAATAAAATGTCACTGTGTGCAGACGAATGATCAAAGTGTACATGTATACACTGGTCAAAAAAAAAATTAAAAGCAATTATAGAAACACGTCAAATCTCAATGGGTAAAAAAAATCATGCACAATGACTTTTCTAAGATGGACTGTATAATGTGTTAGGAACGAATGGATGCCACATCAGTTAAGCAGTTTATTTATCAAAGATTAGGGAGGAAGTGTATCACCATCTGCATTAGTCGCCATTTCAGTGACACACAAGGTTATCTCATGGCTAGTCACACACACGTATATACACTCAAGTCGACACAAATGCCTATCTGGACATGCCGTTCCACCCTGGGATTCAACCCAGGACCTTTTTCATATGAGGGGGAAGTGCTACCCATCGAGCCATCGTCCCATCACTGTCACCGACTATCTTGAAATGAAATTGTCTGAAAATGATGAATTATGGGGTCAGGATCGCTGTCTTACGCCAATCATCTTTTCATCTTGATCAAATCATCAGTCTCTAATATTATCTAATACTGTTTTGTATATTTGTCATAAAAGGTTTATTTGCTGATTATTTTAGGTATGTGTTTTCAAAAGATAAACAATCTAACAAGAAATCTAGGGAATGTCTTGCAAACAGCGACCATGTAATAAAATATCTTTGAGACAGGACACGAGACATCACGACTTCAAAATACATAATACTGAGCAAATCCCTGGTGATAGAAGCTTCTATAGAGTTGTAATCTTTCTGAGTTGGGTGGAAGCTTTGACACTGTTTGTTCGTATTTGTTGTGCCTGTGTTACGTGCACGCCACAGGCTTTCTGGAATTCAGTTTTATGTTTCTTGCTCAACATTACGGTACCAATTAAATCTAAATACAGTCAAATTAGACCACCGATTAATGGGACCAGTCGCTTTTTCGGACCAAATCCCAAAGTACAGAAACAAATCCTATTATATATGTGTAATGTTATTCGCTTATTTGGACCAAAATTCCACTTAATCTGACCAAATAATGTGAGAGCGAATAAGAAAAAGAAGCCACAAGTCGCCACTTAGAGCAGATGCAAAGCGGAGCAGCGAGATATGAGAGGATTTTTGGGATCCTCGGGAGAATTTATCAAAGGTCAAAGGTCAGAAAAGTTGTGTTGACAAGAGCAAACCAGCAGGAGGTGAACACACAGGAGGTGTTGTGATTTTGTTCAAGTGCAGTTCGTCAAGAGAACGCGTCAGATCACACTGGATAAGTTCTTCAGACGTTGACTGGAATTTACTAAGAACCTGTTTTTTTTACAGTATTATACTTTGCATGCTGGGTATCTATATATTGTGTTGTAGATCGTTTTGAAAAACTTGTTTGCAAATTTAGTTTTCAATGAACAAAGTTCGTAAGCAACAGTAGTTCTTGTTTGTACGTTCGCTATACGTGTATATCTCACAATAAAGGTTTAATAAACATTTAATATGTTGCATATAATTATAGTCTTGTAACATAGAGCATGTTCGTTTAATCGGACCAGCCGGTTATTAGGACCAAAACCATCGCGTCTCGATGTGGTCCCATTAAACGGATTCGACTGTAATCAATATTTAACCATTGAGGTTCAATGCCGAACTGTACACATCATGAAGGACCAAAAAGTTATCTTTTTCCTTAACCCTAATACTTACTTTACTATCTAAACATACAGACTATTTATTATAAATGTAGTGAATACACCAATATATGATGTACATTTAACAACCCAAATGATATCATTTTTAACAAACAGATGGACATGGAACGGGCAAAAAAATGAAAGAAAATGTATGAGGAACTGTGCAGGGACCTCTATGGAAACAGGTGTGATAACTAGACAGTACAACAAAGTTTAAAACAAACTGATTCATTGATAACTGATTGGTAATAAAAACAATCAAGTTTGGTTCAAGGTGATTACTACATTATATCAACCTTTTTGCCAACTGTTATACCAACATTTTTGCTTTTCATACACAAACTTTGAGAGAACATTTGGAACAGAAGTTTCATGTTTACATATAATCGAACACAAGCAGTACAAATGTTTTGCTAACTGGCAAATGTGTTGGATTGAACTTGGTGCATCAATTAGTGTCCCATGGCAGTGAATTACTAGGGCGTTTTTGTTGTTAGTCTGCCACTGCTGTTGTTATCAAAGTTCATTAAAAGTGCCATAGCTGATCACAAACTCTACACAGTTTTGAATTTTGGTTTAGAAGTGAGGAAGGATAGAAGACAGGATGACAGAGAGTTAAAGAGGGACGGGAGTAATTACGGTCGCATTCATTAATCATTCCAGGAGACTGACTGTGGAGAAAACAGCTCATTTAAACTGCTCACAAAAATTAGAGGACATTCCAAAATTAACATGAAGACGATCTCACAAGAACCGCTGGACTATCTGATCCTGTTCCGCCCCATCGCTGTCAACACGTTTTGGCAATCTTGGGATACACCCCACTGAACTCGTCCAGTTTGGCATGCTTCTGTTCACCCCCATATATATGTCACTTGCTACTCAATCAACATAATTGAGTTTGCATCTCATTTGCATAATGAAACAACGTTCTTTGACATTTCATTTGCTTTTCTGATGATCTTGTTTCAGTAAAATAAAATGAAATGCTTGTTTTTTAATGGCTACATGTTAATGTAATATGCCCTAATTTTCGTGGGCAGTGAGGCCACCATGTTCCGAATAGAGCGAAATAATTTAGCAGGCATGACCTGCGAAGCTGAGAAATTAAATGTGCGCACAACACACACATGGTATATCACTCAGACACAAAACACGTGGCCGGGTGCAAGTTCACCTGTTGCTGAAGTATCTAAAGGAATAGGAACAAGGTCCTTCACTGACGCTCTGTACGTGAACTTAAGTCTTACTTAACACAATAGTCACAAATGACTCCATTATCCTCACCGCATGCATGCTAAAAATGGTATTGCTTTCAGTTTGTATTATTTTGTTATCTCTTTAAAAATGTTTCTACCTTCAAAGTGTCATATATGCATACACCTTCTGAAATACCACCAATATGCAAAACTACGTGTGTCAGTGTGAACAGGGTTAACTTTAGAGCACAGTGTCTCTTAGGTGACACTGTAAACTAATCTAATGGTTACTAAGTACACAGAGTAGTCGACGATACCTCACATATTTTCTAAGGGAAGTAGACTTGAGGAAATGAACGACCAGCTTTAGATAGTTTAGAAAATAATACAAGTATTACTCATTTGGTTCAAGGATTATTTAACTGTAATTCTGAATATACAGGAAACAAACAGGGATTTAGCAGACATTGGGGTTTCAGTTCAAGAGGTTCCTTGGATTTAATATATATTGGGGATTTAAAAAAAAACACTGGAATAATCAGGGCAAGTGGATTTTTTTAGAAGCTTTGTTTCTTAGCTGGATTAAAAAGTACAAACAAAGAAGATACTTTGTTTAACAAGTGAATAAAAATGAGTATGTGTACATGCAATAATCTGACAATAATTTCAGCACATTCCTGATTATCCATAGGGTCATAAAAGCAGCACAGTCTGAACTCTCAGACCAAATCATGCCCTAGAAATCAGATTCAGAAATCTGAAGAAGAGAGTTGGATTTTGGCTCAGTTATCAGATTGTCCAGTATACCATTACTTTGATTATAATCTCTCGTAAAAGGCACCCTATAAGATTAATTTGTTTTATTATTATTATTATTGTATATACACTTCAGCTGTGAAACAGAAATTCACTGTATGATTGTTAAATAATTGAGTTGCAGTTTATTGGATGAAATAATTGTTTATACAGAACAGATCAGATAATTCCTGTAGGTATTGGCATAACACAAAGTCTGCACACACTGCAGAAGGGATTTTGGTCCACTCCTCCATACAGATCTTCTCCAGATCTTTCAAGTTTTGGGGTTGTCGCCCCAAGGTTTTCTATTGGGCCCAGGTCTGGAGACTGGCAAGGCCACTCCAGAACCTTGAAATACTTCTTATGGAGCCACTCCTTAGTTGCCCTGGCTGTGTGTTTCGGCTCATTGTATTGCTGGAAGACCCAGCCAGGACCCTTCAACAATGCTCTTAGGGAATGAGGTTGTTGGCAAAAATCTTGCGATACATGACGCCTTCAATACGGTGTAGTCATCCTGTCCCCTTTGCAGAAAAGCACCCCCAAAGTATGAGGTTTCCGTCCTCATGCTTCACTGTTGGGAAGGTGTTCTTGGGGTTATACGTCTTCTTCCTTCAAACACGGCGAGTGGATTTCATACCAGAAAGCTCTATTTTGGGTTCATTTGACCACATGACCGTCTCCCATGCCTCCTCTTGATCGTTCAGATGGTCAATGCCAAACTTTAAACGGGTCTAGACATTTGCTGACAAGATGAATTTTAATCAAGCAGGATTTTAATCCATGGCAGATTAAACGGTCATCTTTGAGACTGTGGTCCCAGCTCTGTTCAGGTCCTCCCATGTAGTCTCACAATCAGGTGAGATCTTGCATCGAGCCCCAGACCGAGAAGGAGTGTGTGGATAGGTGTCTTTTATATAGGTAACAAGTTTAAACAAGTGTAATTAATACATGTAATCTGAGTGCAGAATTAAAGGTCTACTTAAAGAAAGAACTATGGTCTGTGAGAGCCAGAATGTTTGCTGGTTGGTAGGCGATCAAATGCCTATTTCATGCAATAAAATTTTAATAATTAAAAAACTAATAAATCGCTGTGATTTTCTGGATTTTTTTTTTTACATTTTGTTTCTCACAGTTGAAGTTTACCTAAAATAAAAATTATAGACTTGCAAACTTGCAAAATCTGCATTGTATCAAATGCTTATTTTCCCCACTGTATATACTGGTATGGAAAGTATTCAGACCCCTTTAAAGTTATCACTCTTTATTTCACTGGAGTAGAAGGAGTAGAACCATCTGAGGAAGGATAAGAAGAAATTGACAGCTTGTGAGTTAAATATGAGTGTCACAGCAAAAGGACTGAATACTTATGACCACGTGATGATATTTCAGTTTTTCTAATAAATAGACAAAAATGTAAACGTCTTTTTTTATGTCAAGATGGAATGCCGAGTGTACACTAATGAGAAATTGGCAACAGCAAATGGCTGCAATAAAACAAAGAGTGAAAATTTTGAAAGGGGTCTGAATACTTTCCGTACCCACTGCATATATGTGCAAGTTTGAAGCCAGGATTTAATCAGACCAGACACATCCAGTTCTGATAGCCCTTCTTTGTGTGCTGACCTTGAGCATACTGATTTGTGTGTGTGTGTGTGTGTGTGTGTGTGTGTGTGTGTGTGTGTGTGTGTGTGTGTGTGTGTGTGTGTGT
>JAUZST010044842.1:0-25967 GCA_034779995.1 Parotocinclus haroldoi
ACTAAGGGATCGGGGTAAAATAACTGACCGCGGCGAACAAAGTAAAAAGGGCTCGCAGTGCGAACCCTAACACTTTGCAGTCAAAGTAGATAGTTGATAGTTTTGTTAGTTGATCATTTTTTAGCACATATTTTTCACAGTAGAATTGTGAAGTAACAGTGAAGCTATACAATTTCATAGTAAATCAAGTGTACAGTTATACTGTGAAAGTCCATTGTACAACCATGCAGCCAAATAACCATCATTTATAGTATATCTGTGAAATATGCTATGGTCAAACTGTGAACGTTCACAAACTGTCAAGCAATTCACAGTTTGACTATGCCATTTTATAGTACATTTTCTCCTGGGTTTACCACTTATTACAAATAATCTTCACAGTCTTTTAATGTATTGTAAAAAATGACCTCTAGTTTAAGGCCATGGTGTCATTTAAGTTCATAACCAAACAACTTTAGCTAATGCACGCATTGTCCAAACAGGTAAACAAGGCTAATGATAAACCAAATCTCTTAATCTTGTATTACTGTAATGCTACCAGTTAGCATGTAGCTTAATAAAACTAGAGATTTACTCTAACAATGGCTTCATCTTATAATTACATTGTTGTGGTTGCAAAACAAATGTCTGCAACATTGTAATAGAGTTCATATTGTTTTAACACTGTCAAAACAGTGTACCAATCTACTTGTGATTTTACCCTACAGATATGCCAACAAAAAATAGGATTAGGCCACCTTATAAGGATCACGATTATAATATTGTGTAGGATCTTCTAAGTTCTCAGCACAGCCTGAATATTTTATGGTGTGGATTAAACAAGTTAAAAGAAATAGCTGGAAAAAACATGGATAGCATATTGGGATTTAGCATTCCCCACCACTGGACTGGAATTCACTGAACCTGTACAAAATGTGGAAACACGAAAAGATGAATTTACACCGTACATTGACAACACATTATACATAAAGGACAAAAACAAAGGTAAAAATATCTCACAGTGGACGAAGAGAACTTAGTTCTAAATGCATAAGATACTGAGCTTCAGTGAGGCCAGATGTGCTTACCATTTCCCATGTTAATGTCTGCCTTTGACAACCCAAAGCTGAATGAAACTGGTGATAGTTTTGCTCCAGAAATCAGGAGTGCAGGTGAAAACATTGACAGAAATGCAACAGATCACATCAGAGATGCCATCAGACACACGTAATTTTGTAGTAATTAATAGATTTGCTAAGTTAATAGAATTGCTTGTGACATTCAGAGCTCACATTTGTTGGAATGCATACTACGACAGTCAAACTTGGCACTGGAAAAGTGCTTATAGTGATATGCAGCTCAGTAGAACTGTTTAAATTTAAAGACAACTAAAGGACAATATGTAGAAGGGGTGCACACAATAAATAGAACTAAACAACTGTAGTCCATACAGTGTAATTTTTTCTGAATTAAAAAGGTATGAATTGAAATAACATGCACAAAATGCAGAAAGAAACTGGAGTACTCAGTGTAAACCCATGTGGACACCACACAGACTCCACACAGAAATGACCCAGACCATTCTTCCAGGGAACAAACCCAGGGCATTCTCGCTGTGAGCTGATAAAAACATTTTCACTGAAGCTCATGACGACAAAGAGCCCTGGGACATGAGCCACATACAGTATGAGTTTTCTGATGTATTTGAGGATTTGGGGGGAAATATCACATGGAAGTAGACCCCAGTCAAAGAACTGTGTCCCAGTTTCTATAACAAAACCATTGAAGGGAGAGCTAACACACTTACATGAGAGAATGATAATATCTCCAGAGAAAAAAAAGCACTGAGTGGACCAGTTGCATTGTTGCTGTGGAATAAAAAATTTCAGGCAAGTTGAGGATAGGTGTCAACTCTAGCCTTTTAAACAGAACCCTAAATAGACAATATTTACCTCTTCTTGTAATAGATGATGTTTAATCAGACTTGAAGGGTTGAAAATAGACTCAAATGATCAAAGATGTTAAAGGTCTACAAAGGCTGCTTTGCTTGGATAACTATCTCAGCAAACTATCGCAGGCCAACCAACAACCTGAAAGCACCCACTGAAAGGGACTATGCGCAGACAAAAATTGACCTTTCTGTTAGGCATGGCAACATTTTATCAGTATACATATGGCAAGAAAGTAGAGGGAAGGGATCATAAACCACTGGAGACCATTATAAGAAGGCCTCTGTCCAGTGCACATAAAGGATTGCAGAATACATTAATCACATTCGGGCATTAACCCTTTCATTCATGAATTATTAAATAATGGAGGCGTATTTTTTACCTCCAGACAAGACTTCATGCATTTATGTTTAAAATGCTTTTCAATAGTGAACATTGGTCTTGTAAAACAGTTGGTAACACAGCTCACAGACAGCACATGAGTAAAGTATCTGTTTAGTTTAATTTTAACACAACAGACAACCTACAAAAGTACAATTTGCAATTTTAAATTACATTTTCATACAATTTGTTTAATTTCAATTTGATCCACTGTTTATTTTCAATCTACTGACACCATTGGGCCAGGTACATATCTACTGACACCATTAGAAGTAATCTCTACAACTTATTTAATCAAAAGATTGCAAAAGATCTGCACTTTAACAGACATTCCAGAGGTCAGATGGTCATGCCCACTGCCAACTGCCATTTTGGATTTAGGACCCAATATTTTAGGATTAACAAATGTTAATAAAAACAATGATTGTACATAAAGATAGTACATGTTTAGGGGATGTGTTGGTTTGGACCAAGTATTACAATCATGTTGTTAATAATTGTGTTTGAATAGCTATCCACTGTAATGGACACCATGCACAAAAAGGTTAACAGCTGTTTGTGAAGGGCCAAGAATGGCTGAAACGCTACAAACATACAAATTAAATTGTGCTGTGTGCAGGGCCACAGACACAAAGCAACAAAAAGAGACACTCTAGCCATATTTTACTGAGGCCGTGGGCAAAGGTTGGTAGATACCTAGTTATATTCAAATCAGAAACTATGTGATTATTTTTACTTCTCAAATTTCTGGGAAGTCGACCATCTTCCAGACACAGGTTCAGTCACTGTTATTCACAAGCTGAAACCTGACTTTCACAATACGATATCCCAGATATTTCAGATAATGGTCTCAAATATTGCTCCTGGGAATTCAAACAGTTTATCACAGACTGGGACATCGAGCATGTGGCATCATCGCCCACATATCCTCAAAGCAATGACAAAGCAGCATTGGGAGAGAAAACAGCAAAACAACTCACAGGGAAAGCAAAACAGGTGAAATCAGACCCATACTTAGGAATGCCCCATCACACAGATTGGGAACCCCACACAAAGACTCATGAGAAGAAGAACTGAAACACTCTCATCTTGCAGTATTCTACTTCAGCTTGCTGTGATAAAAACCTAAACAATCAGTCATGCACAATCAGTCTAGACAAACATTCTACTACAACACTGGAGCAAGAGATCTCTCAGACCTGAAAGGGGGTGAGATTTCAAACTGAGACCTCACACCACTGCCCTTAAACACCAGGTACAGTGATGAACAAGGTGAACAGCAGTTCATACACAGTAAAATTGGACAGTGGTAGCATTCTAAGACGAAACAGGAGACAGCTGAGAACAGCACCTAGACAGGATCAGACAAAAACAAAAATGGAACAGGAGCAAAGGAGGGGATACCGAATATGCTCAGACAGATACAAAAGTAGAAAATCAAACAAAAACGATCTTAGTGGGGAAAAAACATGATCACAGACAAAGACAAATCTCAAAGAGCAATAAGTGGTATGAAAAAAAACAGTATACCTGAAAGATTGCTCACATTACAGCATAGGAATAGAAGACGATAACTAATTGTGCTTTAATATTGTAGCGTCGGTTTAGAAGAAAAAGGAGAAGCATTACACATGGCAAATTTGCTCATAGGCATCTTTATTAAAACAGACCCACACAGCACACGCACGATTACCAGCCCAATACACAAGCTGGCTTGGTGGGTAGCACTGCTGCCTCACAGCAAGAAGATCCTGGGTTCAACTCAGGGTGGAGAGGCCTGGGCCTTTGCATGTCCTCCCAGTGTCTGCATGGGTTTACTCTGGGTACTTTGGTTTCCTCCCACAGACATGTGCGATAGGTCGTTCAGTCACCGGAAATTGGCATCGATTCGAAGGCATAATGTCCTGCCCGCCTAGGCAGCGGAATTGCATTAAATAATGGCTAAAACACCACTGCAGTGGTGTGACCAGTGACGTCAAGGTGATTATGGTGATTTTCTGGTCAGTGCCATAAACTCCATGAAATATACTGTTGGCTGCATTTTTCTATGTGTATTCAGAAAATGTAGTTCCTTTCTTCGGAAAAAAAGAATAATTAACAAGGGGAAACAGGAACTTTTTTTTGTTGTGGACCAGAGTGTGTGTGAGATGCACCACTCTGTAATGAAGTATTATTGAAGTAAGCATCCATTTAATAGTTCAGAAAAGCAGAGAAGTTTTTATTTTAATTTTTATTATGCAAATCTGAAATGCATAAATAGCATTTAAAAAACCCACAAAAGTACACTGTTGGATTAAGATTTGGTCACTTTGTATGCCACTGGAGTACACTTCTTGCTCACGAAACTCATGTTCATCATGTTTTTGGATTTAAATTTCTATGACATTGCTTGTCCGTACCATTATTGATGTTAGGAGCAGTGGTTCCACAGGGCTTGTGAACACGGATTGTTTTGTTGTAGAGTGCATCTCTTTTTTGACCACCATCCAGACTCTAGTGGCATGTTAAATACACACCCCTGTCTTTTCCCAAACAATTTCTGGGAACTTAGCAGAAGGAAATTTGTTGTTACAGCACCCATTACTTTTCCTGCTATTGATAGCCAGCCACTGTTGCATTTGCTTACAGTGTCATGATCAAGAAACGTGGAGAGCTACAAATTGGGATCCGAAGATGGTTGGAAGAGAGTATAGAGTTCTTCTGGTGAGCACTTCAATCCTGCCTTTTCTTTGGAACAACACACTGCCACACACTGCTGGTGTGATGAATGAGGATCTACAGACCCAGCTGCAACATCTGTAGGCAAATGTGCTAGAGGAGACCATACGGAACCTGTTTACCTCCAATTACCGTATTTCATCTTGTGTCCAAGGCTAGAGACAGCCGAACTCCTTTCAACTGTACAGTTTTCCAAAATAACTTATAATTTTGCTTTAATATTGTAATCACTTACATACATCATCATTAAATTCGTGCATATTAAGTTTAATTTAATTCCCACAACCCCTTGTTGGTAAGTTATGCTTCTACAATGACTATAAATCCTTCTAGATATAGGAAATATGGTAAAAGGTGTCACCCCATATTGCTTTTTTACACTGCTCTGGTATTCAGGTGCTGTGTTCCTTACAAAAAAGCCATTGTGTGTTAAACTTTAATTTTTAAAAAATCTAATAAACATTCCTGCCATGAAGTCCAGCATTTTTCTTTGCTAGTACTACTTGTACATGAACTTGCATTTGTTTGGCACTCCCTGCCATGCATACCTGTCAAGTTTTGGATTTAAAAATAAGGGAAATTTTCCCCTGCTCTCTTCAAGCCGTCCCACCAGCCCAACCGAGGTTCAGTATCCCTTACATTTTAAGACAGGTTTACAAGAAATCTAAAATAACTTACAAACTACAATTAGATGATCAGAATCTGATAGGTCTACCTTTGTTGACACTGAAATGCTGTGGACATACCTACTGTACATATGTGATCCTTTAACACTTTTTGGAACGAGTGTATTTGTGGCCTGGGCCAGAGTGGTTGATTTTACATGAGAGTAAAGCACAACAAACAGTGCTGTTGTCTAATGACATCTTATTTTCTGTAACAATCTTTCTCACCAGCTCTCGTGAGGTTAGTGACATTTCAGTTTGGAGGAGCACAGGAATGTTGTTTTTTTCCATTATAATATAATATGGGAAATGTATGGGAAAATACTAATGCGGGAGGACGGTGGGAAAGAGGGGTAAAATACGGTAGTTTCCCGGTCAGGTATGCTGCCATGACCTTTAAAACTGTTTTCATTGAAGCATGAAATTATTCTCCAGTTTTTGTGACAAACGAGGTTGGACCTTCTTTGTTTCCTGTACAAAACTCTTAATATTTTTTTGTTAGTTCCTCCAAGGTGCAAAACGATGTTGTGGTGATGGAGGGCACAGCTGCTGATAGAGAGAAATGGATACATACAGGACTGGTGTGGAACTGGTTACGTGTGTGATGACACCATTTACTTAAACCTGTTCCCACCATGCAGACATAACACATACATAATCACTACAGACATTAAAACAGCAAAAATGATCACAAAACAGGGCAGCAGGTAAAAAGCTTTTTCCCCTTTAATGCCACTGGCCACATGAAAGCTTTAAACATTAGAGTGTCTAATGGCCCACTTTTACTGGCTAGCTGTCCATATGGATGTTGGCAGAAGAGATTATTTTGTGTTGGTATTATTCGATTATGTGATAATATTACAAAGGAGTGCACAGTGTTGGAAAAGCATTCTTCCATGTTTTTTTCAGGTTCGGTTACCAACATACTCTAGATGCTGACTGACCAAAGCACCACTTTTGAGTCAGACACACTTGGGCTGCTTAAGTGGATTAATAACGTTTACTCATTTGAATTGTTATGCTGGAACATGCCTTGTGGGTTATTGGACAGGAATGAGTAAAGTGAGAAGGGATGTTCACAAAGGCCAAACAAATTTCACACAAGAGAATTTGCAACAATCCCAGAAATGACAAGCCTGTTTATACAATACAGGTACTCAGCGATTGGTTTTCAAGTAAAAAGATAAGGTTCTCATATTACTGAAAGTGCAAAGTGGCAAGGGCATTTTGAGGTCAAATGGTAGATGGAGGAGAAATCAGGTATACCACCTCAACCCTCTAAAACCATGGACAGAGATGGGACGCTCATTCACCCTGAGCCTCTCCAGAAGTTTCACCTCAAATTTTTTTGTGGCATGGCGTCTTCATTCAGCCAAAAAAAGGTAGAAGACCCTCCAATGCAGTATGAGTAGAGGTATGAAGTCTGGAACTGCTGGTGGAAGAACATTTCAGAGAGAAACAGAATATATAATTAGAGATGTTAAGAACAGAGAGCCTATAAGCAGAAGCACGAGACTACTAACAATAATAGCTAACAGTGACAGCACTTCAAAAGTGATCACATGAGGCATTAGCAACTCACTTCTCAACCAACCTGGGAGGAAGGAAACAGTAGCCCAACATCGCAGATGACCACGCTTTAAGAGATAATAAACTTTTTCACAATCAAACCCAGTTCTGTATCCAGTTCTGAGCATCCACTGACTTCAATGATACAGCATTCAACAGTTTTTTTTAATAGCCTTGAAACTCGATGGTCATTGGATAAATACCACGATTTTGTCTCGGCCCTGTACACTCAACATCCCTGGTGATGAATGAAGTTGTAGGCCTGAGCCTGACTGGCCTGGACACTGAGCTTCTGCATTATAATTGGAAGATCAGTCGAAAGGCTAAATAACATTTTGATTGACAGCTATTTTTATCTACAGTATACAGCGTCAATTAATAATTGGGTGCTCAGTATTTTCTTGCCAAAATTACTTGACCATTTCCAATTTTCATTTCTCACACTGGAAATAAAACACACTCATAGTATTTCCTTGTTTCAGTAATTTCAATATTTCCATTTTCGAGTTTAATAGAATTTCATTAGTTTGTTGTTGGACAGTGTAATGCCCCAACGGTACAAACTGATATTCTTAGTGGCAACAATTGGAGCCAAATCTGCAGGTGCAAAAAGGATTTTCTCCTCTTTAAAAGGGCTTAAGTCTTACACCCCCAACACAATGGGCCAAGGTCGGCTAAGCACCCTAGCTCAGTTGGCCATTAAGAAGACACTGGCCAAGTCAATAGGGTCGTAGACCACTTTCTTGAAAAGGAACAGAGGGCAGAATGTATGTATAAATACATTGACAAATTGTATGATATAAGCTGCGAATGAGCTTTCCTTCTTTGAAAGACCAGCAGATGCCACTGATTTAGACTGTCTGTCAGTCTTGGCCTTTATTCTCGTTTATTGTACCCTAGTCTGAACTAAGTTAAGTAAAACAAAACTGTAAAAAAAATTTCCTTTTACACAATCTGAAGTCTTGCTGATGTTAAGGATGTGATTTGGTTTGGCAGCTAATTAGCACAGCAGTATAATCTAATACCATATTCACAAACTACTTACCCTATCTGGAGCAACAAGAGTGAACTCATGACTTACCAGGTTTCCATGTCGCTCTATTGCCACGTTCACTTTACTGGCTCCCTGTAGCTGCTCGCATCAGATTAAAAAACCCCAATGCTCACCTACCATGCCAAAAAAGGAACGGAACCATCTCATCTCGTACCTAGTACTAACTTGAGGTTTTGCCTACTAGTGCGAAATATAAAGCACTTTTAAAATTGTGTCAGTTAATGCTGTAAATGTAAATGTAAAATGTAAATGGCTTTGTTGACTTGCACTCAAAGTTGAGGGGCATGATCACTACTTAATACCACACCAGCTGCCTCCTGCTCCGGGAGAACAGACAGCGGAACTACCCAAACTGTTACTCAAAAGGCACCATGCCCAGGGATGAGTGCCAGAGTGTGTTGTGGGTATACTATGCCTATGGAAGGTGCTTGGTCCATGAGGAGGGACTGGTGCAATGATGGGCAGTGCCTGGTGCATATGTTAATCATGAACTGGGGGACTTGTTCTTGGCTCTGGATACCCTGTGAAGGGTGATGTGTAGCCCTAGTGGAGTACCTGGATTTAGCCATGCCACCATACCAAGAGGATAAAATCACCTTCAAGGTCGGGTGTGTGTATATCATTATCTTTACATATATATTTTTATTAAATGAAAACACTTTGAAACACTTTGCAGCTATTTGGTGTTTTCTGTATTATCATATCTAAATCAGAGCGAGTGTCAAGTTACTGAGTGTATTTCAACTGGAAAATTGTGCCCTCTGCTGGTGCAAATCAGCCTTAACCTCTCAGCTTAGAAATTCAGTTCAACACTTCCAGTACATTTGTGTCATATTGATGGAAATCATGGTTTCAGACGTTTCCATGACATCCCTGAATTTGTTCTGAAATACTGCTGTGTTTAATGTCATAACAGTACAGCATAACCTATATGGGGATGAAAGTTTTCAAACTCTAAACAAGAAAAAATATTACTTTACTTGTTCGTTGTTTAGTACTAATGTTAAAACATCCTGTTTTAACAGCATGTAAAAAAATCCTAAATTAGCCTGAGCTGAGATGAGACAATGCTTAGCACAAAGCTAATCCTCTTATAGTGTGTAAGCATCAGATTTACATTCTGGTGCTATCCAGATTGGCCTACTTACCCAGACATCTCTTACCTTGGGAAGGTGCTCCAGTGTCATAAAGTATCAGCTGTAAAATATGTACTTTCCTTTCTTTGGCAAAATTAAATATAGACCAGCTAAAGACGTGTTTCTGAGAAGACTCTCAGATGGAAGTTGCACAAGGAAATGGTTCATCCAGAGGACAAAGAAACGGAAGAATGGCAGTAAGAAAGCAGCAACTCAAAAGAAAAAACAGACTGCCATGCTCCTGAAGCGGCACAGAGAGCAGTTACTAAATGAACTGGACGTGAACAAGGTGCTGCCATACCTGCTGGATGAGAAGGTCTTTTCCCTGGGCGAATATAATGAGATACTTTGTCAGGAATCCAGCAAAAAGAGGGCAGAGCTTCTCTTGGACCAGATGGTAGAGAAGGAGCCAGGTGCATTTTACTCCTTCTGCTCCGTGCTAGAAGAAGTGTGCCCTCACCTACTTACATGCTTTCTGCTGGAATGCGAAGGTACTACTGATCAGATATTGTTAGATCCATTCCTCAGAACTAGACAATGTTTTGTTTTGTTTTTATAAAGGACCACTGAAATCATTATACTCAATACATTTTTAAAAAGTGTTGATTATAACACAGTAAATGTGTTCATTTGCAAACTAAGTTACAAACAAATCAAATATGACCTGAATGAAGACCAAAGAAAAAAGTAGAAATACAATTACAATTAAACTCTGAGTTAAAGTCAATCAAAATGTTCAGTAACCTAGCTAAAAGATCCATAAATACAATCCCAAATCAAAAAACTGGGACAGTATGCGTAATGAATATAAAAACACACACAATGTTTCTTACATTTACATTGATTTTTATTTAATTGCCGATGGTATGATCCTGAGTTATTTAATGTTTTATCTGATCAACTTAATTTCATTTCACACAGTTTTAACAGTGGAAATGTGTATTGTGGTCAGATTAATCATTATTATTATATTATCATATTCTTATTGGAAAAAAAGAATGCTCCGGACCAAAAATGAACCAAGGAAGACTACCTTCAGCTACAAGTCCAACACCCAAGATCTGTCATTGTTGAGTCAGTGTCCTTGGCAATGGTCATTTACACTTTTGTAAAGTCAGCATTAATGTAGAAAAGTACATTGAGATATTAGAGCAACATATGCTGCCTTCAGGACATCATCTTTTCCAGAGAAGTCTATGCATTTTTCACCAAGACAAACCACATTTTGTACACATCACAAGGGCATAGTTATAAAAGAAGGAGATACGGGTACTGGATTGGCCTGCCTGCAGTCCTGATTTAGTCATTTCCCATGCAGTGAATGTGTGGAGATTTTTCAAAACAAAAAAGTGACAACGACGGCCTCATACTGTTGCACATCTTAAGCATGCAGTTTGCAGGGAGAATGGAACACAATAACACCAGAAACACTAAATCAATTTGTATCCTTTGTGCCAAAATGTATTTTAAGTGTGGTGAAAAGGAATGACAACATTACAATGTGGCAAATGTTTTTATTTGCTACAACTTATTTTGGAATGTGTCGCATGTCTTAAATGCAGGACTGGATGTTTATAAACAAATGAAAAATCTTTAATTAAAATCTATAAAGAAATGAAATATATTGTCTGCAATTAAATAAAAAGTCAAAGTAAATGTAAGAAACGTTGTGTGCGTTTTAATATGTGTTTTCCATTCCACTTCTGATTTGGGGTTCTAGCGCTAGCAGTTGACTAGCTAACTAACTAGCTATTTATTTAACCAACTACAAAGTGATTAACATATGTGGGTATTCATTCTCTAGTACAGTGGGAGCTTTATAAAACAAAAAAATCTGTTTTCAACAGTGATGGTTGGTGTTCAAATCCAGGATCTTAACACACTCTATTTACTGTATATTATTTCATATAGGTTATTGTGAGCACTGAGTAATGATAGGTTTTAGACAGGCTTTAAAAAGTACAAAGAGTTGTCAACAAAACAAGCTGCAAAGACAAGTGATGCTCATAGTGTGTAGCAATCCCCTTTATCTTTACACATAACTTTATTCTTCAGACTTATAAAGCTATACTGATTATATACTACAAAGTGCAATATAAAGCCCTTTAAACCTGCATGTCAATCTACAGGCTGACAGAAAATAGCCATCTTAATCCATAAGATAAAGGAGATTACCACGTAGCCGGTGGGGTGAACTGCAGAGTACAGTTCAGCACACCAAACTGGATTTATCAGGTTTGAATATATGTGTTTTGATCATTAAGTAGCGCAACAAGGTTTCCAAGTTGCTTGAATGAACCACCCCCAGCACCCCCCATCACACACACACACACATACACACAAAACAAAACAAATTTGTTGGCAAAAATCTTGATTTTTGTGTCGTTGGACCATTGTTCCAGTAGCAACTACTGAACTTTAGCTTTAACATTTATTCTTGCCTACTAAATGTGTATGTGCCGTTTAACATCTGTCTGATCAATAACTGTTTGCGTTAACATCTGAGGTTTTAAGAATTGTAATACAAATTAGAAATCTGACTTATATATACATCAAATTCATATCTTTATGCCATAAAACAAGTGTGAATGAGATACCAATTCACAGAAATGGGAATCATAGTCAGAAAACAATATACATTCCTTTGGTTTAAGTGTTCATCAAGTGTTTCAAATGTTACAAAATATACAAAGAAAAAACATACTGTATTATATAAGACAGTACTTTACTGTTTTATATTGTGTTTTATTTAATGTTATTGTTAAAAAAATAAAACACTATGTACAAAATATGTGATGATGGTCCAGGCAATGTCCATTTCAGTCAAAGTCCTTTTTCACAGAACGTAATGCAGATGTTAAACAGCAAATGCCTGTCTTTTTTGGCTATCTCAAGAACAGTCTCATTGTAGATTTGGATATCTAAAAGATCATGATAAAAGGTAACAACAGCAGATGTTGGCATTTCAGGTGTTTTGCTATTTGCTTGCCTTGTGAAGATTAATACGCATTTACCTTATTTCAATTTCATTTGTCTATTCTCAAATTTTTTAGGAAGGCAAAACAAGTATCAGGAACAGACTCGGAATTCTTCCAGCCAGGACGAAGTGTTCTGCATGAAACAAGACACAGTTTGTCCCCCCCCTACGTACACAGATCCTCTTTTTGATAGCCGGTAAGGCCTGGTGTGGCAGTCTAGTCCTTCAGCCTTCATTAGGATTTAAAATAATTGATCACAAACTAATTTGATCAACTCTAACAAGTTTGTTTATGATACGCTAAAGCTGATATAAGCACTTTGGTGATGTTGTTTTACATTGTAATAGCTACCACTGAACTCTGTAATCAATAACAACAACATAAAATCATTACAGGAAGCTTCTTTGCAAAGAGCGGGTATCTGTACCTATCAGTTAATTTGTGTGTGTAAAAGTAAAATGCAGTAAAATTCAGTAAAATGCTGTGCTTTTAATGAACAGAAATCAAAGGACAAGTTGTGATGAATCTAGGCACATGGGTGGCACAGTGTTTTAATATAGCCCACCAACGCATTTGAACCTGGTTCAATCACCCCCTGGTGCTGCAACAGCAATACTTACACCTGCACCCTGTGATGTTTGGGGATAAGCACCAGATCCCCTGCTACAGTATCTTTTGTACCTTACTACAAAGCGTACTTGCTACAAACTAAGCTAAGAAAATACATTTATGCACACAACGTTTAAGATTCTAAACTTTAAAATGAATGCTAGCATCTTTGAGAGGCAGTGATACTGATTGGTAGATTCAGGAATCATTTGGAGTCCTGAAAAATAATTCTATACTTATATCTGATGTCTGCTTTTAGAACACTGCATATATAGCTATATTACTATTTCAGCGTAAGCATTGCCATCCTGAACCAGAGACAGATATATAGGTGGTTAACACCTCAACATGCAAGCAAACACTGCTAGAGGGAGGCTTTTGCAGAAAGGTTGCATAGAGGGCATATGACTGAAAGGAGGGGTGGATGTCTGCAGTCACTTTATTTTTTGTAAGTTAGCAAGGTTTGCTTATGACCTTTAAAAGCAAGTTTTAAGTGTCTTGCCTTTTCCTTCTGTACATGTGATTCTTGCATATATATACTGCTCACAAAAGGGGATACTTCAAAATTAAATATCCTTACATTTTTGTGAGCAGTGTATTTAAGTATTTCTCCAATTTCACTGATATGTCCACATATATACAACACAACCCTAAGGTATACAGTTAAAATAACATAGATAACATATATAAACATTTATTTTCTGGTTCAGTATATCAAAAGACTACTTAGGCCATTACATATTCTTAAATAAAATGACCCAACCAGCAACAAGAAAGGCTTAATACAAAAGTAATTACAGCTTCCAAAGAAAACCATCTGGCTTTGTAGTATGGCAGATGGGCTTCGTTTAACTGATTACATCTCTGATTAAATTAAATTCTACTTTTAATCCCATGTTCTGTGCAGTCATTCCGTTATCAGGTCATCTGAAAATGTGCCTTTGGCGTTGGACACTTGCTTACATCATCATTACAAGCTTGCTTACCTCAGTATTCATTTTTGCTTAAAAATACCACATGCATTTTCTGGAAATATGATGTGAGTGTTGGAGCTTGCTTTTGCACATTTATTCCTGAGACTAGGAGAAACAGATTCTCATGTGTGATATCTCACAATTGGAGACTATGGGTTTGGTTAAAGTGTCGCTGAGTCAGTGTGTTTGTACTGTAACATACATAGAAAGCGCAGTTTTGTGTATCCCTGTGTGTATACGGACTGAGAGTTTTATAGGAAACTTGAGGACAGATGGATGCTTGAAATATGGTTTGTGAAATCCATGGAGAAGCATGTAAGGGCAAGTGTTATATCACTAAAGCTCCATAAAATGGACAGCTAGATGTATTGCTTTCCAGACTGTTAAACTAGGCCTCCTTCTCTGTCTAACTGATAGACAAGTCAGCATGAGGATGACAGTCGCATGAATGACCTGGAGCTGAAATGCAGTGGTGCTCACGTGCTTCCATATCCAACAATCTAATACAGTCAGACAATAACTGCCTGACAAGGCAATCTGACAATTCTTTTGGTCATTTTTAGACTAGATCCACGCACACACAAACAATGGAGAAACACAAGCACTGGAGAAGCTGATAGAAGCAGATATTCAAGAAAGCACAGACAGCAGAAAAAAACATGCTTATGGATACAGAGAGTGGGATGCAGTGCTACAGCATGTGAGTACTAGCATTTCAAATTAGGGTACTTGCATTGTATTCAGTGACACACTGCAATAAACAGGGTAATGAATTCTGAGTGTAAAGGAACCGCTGAGCTGCTTATATTGTCTGTCGTTAACTAGAGTGATGTATTATATGAATTAAAACCATGTTTTGTCTGTCAAGATGCATGTAATTGCAAAAGAAAATAGAACTCATAATGCATGGAGCTGTTTGAAGTAGCCCTGTTCTATGTATATATGAATATAGACAATTTCAACAACAAGGGTTCACTTTACATTGACCTGAATTGCACAGTGCCGTAGTGGTTAGCGCTGTTGCTTCACAGTTAAAATTTCCGTATTTGAAAAATATTTTCAGTCAATATCCACTTCATGGAGGTATTACCGGTCCCAGCGTGCAATTTGCAGCTTGATTGTCCCTTATCTTGTTTGTGTTGTAAATGCGTGATTTGAATGTCTGTATATAGTGACTTCTATTAAGCTAAAGTGCTGAGTGGTTTGAGCTGCTATTGGGTGCCTATGCACTGACAGGTGTATAGATTTCATCAGAAATGGTAAATGTGTCACTGCTGAGTGAGCTATGAGCAAGATTCCTGTGGTTGGAGTGGCACCTTTGTCTATGCATTCAAGTCAGGCATGTCACCAACACTGTACACTGATCTTATATGCATTGTTCTCCTCATAAAAGTAATTCAGATACAATCTCAAGCACTGATTTTTAATATTACAGCCTGTGCATACTGTTTGTTTTTCAACATGTTTAGCCTATGTATGGCTCTTTAAATTTGTGTAAGATTGTGATACTGTGTGCCTTGAATGCACTTTCAGCCTAGGGACAGGTGATAATGGCCTCTGCTGCCTATTTTTCAGCCTTTTTGCCAGTGGACCAATTCTAAATTCTCCACAGAAGACCCAAGTGCCACACATACACATAAAAGTCCTTGTTTAATAAAAAGTAAACAGACCACAATGCAGGTCCAATGATGGAAGGAAGGCTACAATATTTATCAGGTTCCTGTTTTATTTTCACTCTTGTCTGTTATTGTTCATGTTTTTGATGTCGTCTACCAAGCACACTGTTCTAAATCGTAGCCCTAGGCCTGCTCTGTCACTGCAAACTCATCACAAGGATAGCTAACCATACCATGTCTAACCAAACAATTTATTTCCATTATTTGATTAGTCACCATATGCCCAAGTTACTGCAAGATAATTCAGATAAATAGGGGAGGCATTCCCCCGAACGGGTACCATTTCCATCTCTATGACAATACATGTGTATAAAATTAATGTAATTAACTACTAATTAAGTACATGTAATTAAGTACAGAATTTAATTACATTTAAAAAAAATAAAAGCTCATGTTAAAGCTTTTCGTAAATGCAGTAAATACATCAGTAACATTAATTATGGATGAAACTATTTCTAAATCAATTAAACTATTTTTTTCATGTCTTCTTTTTACTAGTAATTTTTTTTTTTTTACCAAACATTAAAATATCTGAAAATGTTTTACATACCTGTAAAAATCCTCTCACCTGACTGGCCTTGGAGGAGGTCTACAGGTAAAAGAATAATATGTTATGATAGTCTATTAACATATTATAAAGAATTATCTGTAAAATATAGCAAGTCATAAATTTGAAAGAGACCAAGACAAATATGTATGTTTGTCCTAAATACTGTAATTTTTTTTCAATTAAAACTCTTTAATCTATTAACCATTTATCAATTATCAGGTTTCCTCTGCTAGCATAATACGATCTCCACACACTGAGTGGTAATCAGGAGAATCAGAAAAAATCACAGTGATTCGCTTCACTTTTGGGTCATTCTTCAAAAGGTCCAATTCATTTGAACTCTCTCGTAAAGGTCACATTTCACATTACATGTATGATGCCACGGTCCCTGTTTCTTAGCTTCATTAAGTATTAACTTTTGTAATACAAAGTATAAAACTTTGATACAATGAAAAGTCAGTCTGCAACATGTATAACAGTGTAAATTTGCTGTGCCCTCAACATAACTCAGACATTATTATTATTAGCAATAAAAGTAAGTACATTTTTACATTTACATATTTTGCCCAAAGGGTCTATATTTTGTGTGGCCACCATTATTTTCCAGCACTGCCTTAAAAGTCTTGGGCATGACTTCACTAGAGCATTTCCACTGGAATCCTCTTCCACTCCCATATCACAACATCACAGAGTTGGTGGGTGTTAGAGACCTTGTGCTCCTCCACCTTCCATTTGGCAATGCTCCACACGGGATCAATAGAGTTTAGGCTCGGAGACATGCTTGACAATTACCCCCTGTTTAATTAACAAGGCAGTGGTCATCGAAGTTTGGGGTTGTTATCAAGTTGGAATATTGCCCTGTGTCCCAGTTTCTGAAGGAATGGGATCATGCTGTGCTTCCGTATGTCACAATACATGTTGGTATTCATGGTTCCATCAAAAAACTGTAGTTCCACACAGCCAGCAGCGCTCATGCAGCCCCAATCCATGACATTTCAGTAATCCATGTCTTTAGTCTGATTGTCTTCAGCAAACTGTTTGCAGGCTTTCTTGTGCATCATCTTAAGAAGATCCTCCTTCTGGGAAGACAGCCATGCAGACCAATTTGATATTGCAATATCATATGCATATGCAGCATATGGTCTGAGCACTTACAGGCTAACCTAAACTTCTACATCTATTTTCAAGAGCTAACCTCTGGATATGATGCTAAGCATGTGCACTCAACTTCTTTGATCAATCATGGTGAGGCCAGTCCTGGTTAACACATCTGATCCCTATTCACACCACATGATACCGGAGAGGGAAAATTTGGGTACAATTTGGCCATTTTCACTTAGGGGTATAATCACCTTTGTTGCCAGTGGTTTAGACATTAATGACTGCCTGTTGACTTATTTTGAGGGCACAACAAATTTAAACTAGTATACAAGTTGGAGACTGACTACTCTTCATTGTATTAATGTCATATCTTTAGTGTTTTCCCTTCCTTGTAAATATATACCAAAGTAGTTACAAAAACTACTGCATCTCTTGATTACAACAATACCCAGATTACAACCCAGATTGTAGTTGCAGTTCTGCTGAGTAATCCAGAAAAAAACAGAAAGCTTATGGCTTACTTGTTGATTTTTTACCACTGTGATTTTAGTATGGCACAGCCTCGTTTTACTGTGGCATGCATCTCAAATAGAGTCTAGGGATGCTTCTAATTGTTACTGTGTGTACTAATCTTTGCAGGCAATCAGCTGGTGCAGCAGTCTATTATATCACTAAATCACAGTTCTTTATACATACAATAATTGATATAAAGGGTTGCAGTTTGGTGTTGATATGTACTGCTCACAAATATTAGGGGATATTTCAAAATGAATATCCCATAATGCAATATCCCATAATATTTGTGAGCATTGTAAGTTAGCATATATGTCAGGTAGTAGACATTACCAGGTAGGCAAGAGTCAATATTAATGTAGTTAATAAATTAATAAATAAGTAATTATTCTGTAGTAATTATGTAGTAATTATAAAGCACTTGTAGTTCAAAAGACGATATGTAAAGCATCATAATCATTTCTTGCTTAAATAATGAACTAATTAACAAAGTACTCCTTGGTAGCTAATAACTATCAGGTGATGAAATCTTATTTCATTCAGTATGTGCTTTTTATTTGTTAGTGTTGTATTGTGTCTAATTTTGCTTGGGTCAGCAATGAAATCTGGAAAAGGAGTGTTTACCTTGACTTGAACATCAGTATTTATAGTGAAGATATAGCATTCCATGATATTTAGGTCATTATGTATTTCATTTAATAATTTCATATAACTAGTTAACTGTCAATAGGTATTTATTAATGCAGAAATTATTTGTGGTAATTACTTTAGTCAAACAAATATAATGTAATTAGCTTAGTTAAAAACTGGAGTATACCCTCGTGCTTTCCTACACAGTGAAAGTCTGCTTAGAGATTTCATGTAACAAATTTCTGGAGACAAAGTCGTGTTCAGCTCCTGATTGGTTAAAAATAACTAGGCTGAAACCTTGGTCTGTCAGGTTAAAAGAAGAGAAGAAAGAGAGAGCAGAGGGGGTGGGTAAAAAAAAGAGAGTGTGAGAAAGCATGTGTGTGTGTGTGTGTGTGTGTGTGTGTGTGTGTGTGTGTGTGTGTGTATGTGTGTGCGCGTGTGTGTGTGTGTGTGTGTGTGTGTGTGTGTGCATGTGCGTGTATGTGTGTGTGTGTAAGAGAGAGAGAGAGAGAGAGAGAGAGAGGGAGAGAGGGAGAGAGAGGGACTTGATGGGTTCTGCTCTACATCAATGACTCACCTCACAGCACAGAGAGAAAGAGCACTGCGGCAGCAATGAAGTGTGACTTGAGGTGTGTGTGCATGAGAGAGTGTAAGAGAAAGTGTTATTTAGCATGTGGCCAAGCCTGCGTTGTTCCCTGCTGGTGCAGTAGACTCATGTGTAGAGCACTTTCCTTGCATCTCCTTTGTATGGTGCAAAAAGCCATAAGTCATACTGTTCCAGCTGGAGAGGCTGTTTCAGGCCCAGCTCCAGTTTTCCACTTCAGGGAATCAGTGTTGAGTCCTACAAATGATTCCTGATCCCTTTTCACCCCACATAGAAAACCAGCGAGTGGAGATAGGACACAGGAATGAGGACATTTTGCTCTTGTCCTATTTAACACACTGCAAATGAATTCCACTTGACATTGGGGAAAGTGTGGAACTAATACATTCCACCAAATGTAGAAAAAAGTGCACATTTATATAATGAACTTCCACGACAAGGAGTAAAATGATACTAAAACATTACACTACAGCTACAACTACTACTACTTTTGTCACTAAATAATAATAATATATTTATATAATAATAATAATAATAATAATAATAATAATAATAATAATAATAATAATGGGTTTTTGAGCAAGGCACTTATCCCACAATTGTAAATGTATTCATTATAATAATGTCCATATATACTAGTCTTTTATATCTTCAAATGCACTTAACTGGATAGTTTATCATTGACCTAGTGCATGCATTTCTTGACATGTTGATTCTACCTTTTTAATGTTACTCAAAGCTAGAAATTACAGTTCCAGGTCTTTTTGGATATGATTTTTATGGACATATTCTTAAATTGATCGAAGTCTGGGCTTTGACTTGACCACGCTGACAAATTAAGCTTCTGGTATTTGAACCATTCCTGTGCAGCTTTGGCAGAATGCTTGTTGTCTTTGTGGAAGGTGAATCAAGGATGGCAATGTAATTGGTTTTCAGCTTGTTTTCAACTCTGACTAGTTTTCCAGTCTCTGCATTCCCATGGCATGTTGTTGCCACTGCCATACTTCTATTTGGGGGTTCGCATTTTCAGGGTGAGAAGCAATGTTTAATTTGCACCATACAAAGCACTTTGCCTTTGTATTTGTTTATTTGTATGAACTGTGGTAGCTGGACTCTAGACCAGAAGGTCCAGGGTTCAAATCCCAACTCTGCCAAGTTGCCACAGTTGGGTCCTTGAGCAAGACCCAACCCACAATTGCATGGATTGTAAGACTAAATGAGTTGTAAGTTGCTTTGGATAAGGTCTGCTTAATGCTAGAAATCTGCTTTGTCAGTGGATTGCAATGTGCATTCCCATACTGTAGAGCAAGGCTGCCCTGTTCCACTAGTCATAATTTCATTTTTATAGTTTTAATTGCCACAGTAAGTCATATTTTCTGCTCTGTCATCTAAAGTACATTCAGATTTTTTGTCAGCACTAATGGAGAACTTAAGTTTATATGCTCAGAGATGATTTCACATCAATCAGACACCTTTATGATTAATTGCACTGCTATTCATGCCCAACATTTGTCCCTGAGCTCACAGCCATGTTTGAAAATCTAGCAGAAGATCTTCTCAGAAGAGAGAAAGCTGTTGTATAAACACACAGTCCTACCGTGTCAGAACATAACTTCTCATGACCTTGAGCTTCAGCAGAAAAGCATTCTTTCATAACCTCAGGGACACTATACTGTTGGACTGTGTACTTAAGAGGCTATTGTGTATTGTGAGATTTTTGTTTTTGGTTTTGATTTGCTACTTATGCACCATTAAATTATTAATATTTGGTGGATTATGATGATATGCTATGTTTTCAAAATTTGTTGAAAATTCAGTACAGTCTTCAAGTTTGAAAGACGTTTCATGTATGTTTGAAATACCAGTTTTATAAAGACTAGTAGTTTCAGATTTAAGTACCAAACTAAGATAGTACTGCATATACATTAACTTTTATCCTAAGTGACTTTCAGAGGTATATTGTTGTTTTTGTGATAACCATATTCAAACATAATGCAAAAGCTAAAGCTAAGGTAAAGCACTGTCAGAAACGAGACTGTGTATATATGAATGGATAACTTGGATAGTTTTCCCAAAGCCCTGATCAGAAATATTATCCACTAATCTGTCATTTCAGTAATATAACTAATCCAATATGGAAAACATGGAGTAAAAATGCCATCAATGTGTGGGAGACAGTTGGCTTTGATACTATATGTATTTAAATATTCTCTGAAAAAGAAAAAACAAGCTTGATGGCTTTGTGTTAAACTTACTTACTACCAACTGTGGTAGTTAATGTGCTACCTTGTCATGTCATGAGCAAATTGTTGCAGTCTCCTAAGATTGTGAGAGCTAAAATACTAGGGCATGAGCTAGCATACTGATATAACTTGACGTCATCATTATAATTACATTCACACTTGAAATAGATTCAGTATGACTATTTTTGCTCCAGCCCATCTCCAGTCTCAACCCCCAAGCCTAGGGATGAGAATCTGCCTATGACATAGATACAGGTAATGATAAACCTACAGGTTTAGAAAAAGTCATTCATTTAAAAAAATAAATAAATAAAACATATTCTATCCAGTAATCAGAATTATGTAAAATTTCCATAAGCTCATCGGCCACATCATTCAGTAAACCCTGTTGTCTGTTGTTGGGTACATCACTTTCCCCCATATAACAAAGATGTTTTCATTTGGAATTGCTTGAGATTACTTTTTACTCTTGAGTAAATTTAAAAAGAAATAGTGCATATGTACTCTGTTTCTTTTTTTGTTAGTTTACTTGCCGGTTTCTACAGCTGAATTTTTCTAAAAATGATCTGGATTTATTTTAGAAACATTATTTTCACACACAGTGCACAGGCATTTGTGTCCTGTGTTCTCAGAACATGTAAAAAAAATTACAGAAATGCAATCAGAAATGAATCAAACAAACAGAAGATATGTAATTTTATAATAAGTGCATGGTTACTCTGTGCGGTTTTCTTTTATTAAAAAAGCAAAAGGCTGCTCTAAATCCTCTTATCACATTTGTGCTGTTCAATAAATGTGTTTGTATTAGCTAACCACTAACATGGTTAAGCCATTATACAGTATATCTAATATGTACTGCTCACATAAAGTAGGGACTATTTCAAAAATATCCCCTTATTTTTTGTGAGCAGTGTATATAAAACTGGGACATATGGAGGTAAGCAACACTGCTTTATATTATTAGTTTAAATCAGGAAATAGTCCTGTAAAATAATGGGGAACATTATTTTTAAAACACTTGGTTTGTGTGGTATTTTATTTTGCATTCTGTTTTTATTTTACACATGTGCGTGCAAGTCAATTATGGTATGTGGATACATTTGGTTAATTTATCCATTCATTTTATATAACAGCTTAATCAAGGTCAGGGTCAACCAGCACAAGGTGCAAGGTATAACCAAGACTGGACAGGATGCCAGTTCATTGCAGCACACACACACACACACACACACACACACACACACACACACACACACACACACACACACACACACACACACACACACATTTTCATTAAACTATGACCTTGTGTACATACCCGACTTAGAAAAAGCATTGTTTTTGTAATTGCCCACCCAAATACTCTAATTGTCCTTCCAAAGATGAGATTCTACTAGCACATTTGTTTCATGCTATGTATAGTCCAAACAGTACATTTAAAAGCAATGAAACCTGACACAAATGCATAAATTAAAAGCCATTTGGTTGGCCGATAAGGTAGCCCTGTAATGCCACACACTTTAAAAAGTGTATACTTTTTATTATATTATTTTCTTAAATACACACACGTTTGTCTCTCTATCATTGTTGCGACCAGTGACCTCATGATTAATGTAGCTAATTAATTAACTTTAGTAACCTAAAGCTAATCGTTTTGTTATTTAAAAAATGTACTTTTTTGGTTTTTTAAGCCGTTTTTTCTCGTGTGTATCAGCAAGAAGCCTCCACAATGTAAAAATGTCAGATGTCGTTGTAGGGACATCTGGTCTCCACAATGTAATATATACATGGTACACACACGCGCGCGCGCACGCACGCACACACACACACACACACACACACACACACACACACACACACAGGTTCCTGGCTAGCACACGAACTCTTCTTGGACGCTGCAGAGAAAAAGCAGGAGCGCGCTTGTGTATGTCAGCGCGTGTATGAGGCGGAGCGGCGGGAGGGGAAACACAATGTGCATTTCCGGACTGAAGCCCAGCGCAGAGGCGGTGTGTGTGCTGCGTTCGGTGTGTGTGTAGCGGTAGAGGTGAAGGCGGAATCGCTGAAGATTGTGTCTGTCCATGGCTCCTGGGGACTGTTCGCCCTGTCAGTTCGCTCGCGCTCGAAATGGCGCTGCTGCTATGATGAAGAAGATGATGCTGATGCTGGAGGAGGAAGACGCGCCAGGACTGGACGCCCGAGAATAGGAAAGAGAGCGCAGCTCTAGCGGCACCTGTGCTTTTTTGTTTGCCTTGGATTTTTTTTTTTATTTCGTTTGGAAAGCGACGAGCAGTACCATGGTGAACTATCAGAAATACATAACTGTTATGCAGCTGGCCTTAGGTGTGACAGCCTACAACCGAGATCGTAGTCTACCGCCGAGAAAGCATATGTGGTGAGTATGAGGCTCAGAGCTGGTGCCCATGTGCCCTATAGGATGGTGGATAAAAACAGGAGAGGGAGGGATTTGGAGATTTATCCTGCATTATACACGCGACTTCATCATCACAGGAGGAGATCTCAAATGGGAAAATGATTTTAACAATGCATATCTGCTTTCGTTGAACTGTAATACAGGTATAGTAACCAATCTGATGTTTGTGTGTGTCTGTGTGTGTGTGTGTGTGCGCGTGTGTGTCTGTGTGTGATTTGATGGTGTCACAGTATAGGGGCTAATGGTTTTACACGAAACTTCTAAACAAGTCTAGTTTGTCTGAACTCAGATATCTGGAGGTTATAGGTATTGAAGCCACACTGCCTTCTTGTGCAAGCTGTCTTCTTGTCTTCATTCACAAAATCATCCTCTGTTACCACTGACCATCAATCAACCCATTTCACTGCTTCTCGATGTGCTAAATAAAAAATAACTCCTGCAATTCACATGCTTTTGTGTCACCTGGTTATTTGTGTCTCTCACTGCATGTGTGTTCTGTGTGTTTCCAACCTTTTCTCATAAAACGCTTTTCCACAAAATGTGTCTTTGTCTTTCACTCTTTTCATTATACTATAACATATTTGAATCATTAAATCACTTGCTTGATTGTGATAAGATGACAGGGTGTGAGTGGATTGTCTCTGTAATCTAAACCGGATTTCCTTCTGTCTTCAAACACAGTAGTTAAGTCAGTGTCATTAAAAGCTGCAAATATTTGGTGACAAATGTGTTCATGAGACAGTGATGTATATCGCAGTGTAACACAGTATGTTTAACCTAAGCTCAAGAAGGTAAAATAGATAATGTCTGTCCTGTTTGCGTCTGTATATTTTCTGTATGTTGGCTAATTTGTAAAGTTATTAAACATGAAGTTATGTAATGTCCTAATTTAAATGTTTTATTACTCAAGTAATATGTAAGAACTGGAACAAGCACAATGGAACTAGTACAAACACTAGTCATGGGGCAACCCTCACATCAAATAATTTCATGGTGAAATGTTATGATTAAAATGAATATTAGCATCAGTACACAGATGCAAATATGCCAACGTAGTCTTTGACCTCTGTCATTATTTTCATCTATAACATTTGCAAGTATTTAACTCTAAGGAACAAAATGTTCCAAATCACTGCAATACAAATCAAGAAAGACAGATGCTAGTGCAGGGCTTAGAGTATGTGAAGTGGGGGGTGGCTTAAGACCAGGCGAAGCTAGTATTCAAATCTTGAATTGTGTGTATTTTGTTTGATCATTTTGAAGAATCTGAAATGATTTAAATGTGCAGTTGTTGGGCCTGTGTGGGTTCCAAAATGAAATTGCTGTTGATTTGCTGTTTAACAGGAGAGCCATTAACTCACTGTTTTTAGAGAATATTAATAACTTTTATAAAGGTCATACTGTATCTGAACTAAACAATATGTCTGATAAATGAGTGCAATGTGCAATCACATAACATATCGTAATGAAATGGTATTACATTTGAGAACAGCTACTATTAGTTATGTCTCCAACAAAAAGCATTTTCTCATCTTTTGAGAGTTGCTACATTCGGTTTGTTCCTAGGTGAACTTCCTTGCCTGGGGTATTATATCTGGCTACTTTCTACCAGAGGACCTCAGAACGTCCAACCTGGAAAAGAGGTAAAGGATGTACACTCAGGAGGAGTCTCCTGATGGAGAAAGAAAAGGTCAAGGATATTTAGAGGCAGATAATAGAGGCATTCGAGATACAAAGCTGAAAATTATAAGTTAATATTGCAGTAATAGGCTTTTTATGCAAGTTGAAAGATGCTTTAAGATCACTGTGTGAGTGGTTCTTCCCATACTTTACATGCTCCTCTACATCCTAGACCTAACTTCAGAGATATTTTGTCTGTATGTGTCTGATTAATCCTGGTACAGTGCAGTTAGTAAAATGGCTTTTTAAAGGCCTGCTTGTGGACTGTGGAAATTGGAGAATTCAGAGGAGGAAGCTGAGGAATAATATCTCAGCAGATGTTCCTCCTCCCTACAGGCTAAAAACTATCCCAGAAATTAGCTTTAACTTGGCGTAATGAACTGTAGTGGCAGTTGTCTACCTTCAGGGCTACACATCTGCTTTTTAAAACCTACTGCTTTACTTTTGTATCTTTTATTGTGTGTGTGTGTGTGTGTGTGTGTGTGTGTGTGTGTGTGTGTGTGTGTGTGTGTGTGTGTGTGTGTGTG